>JAGSMU010000585.1:0-19988 GCA_029286865.1 Teinopalpus imperialis
AATTCCTCTCCCATACTCCTCCTTATCCTGTTTGCCACAGAACCCTTTCCAGCTTTCGATTTGCGCGTTTTTAACCTCCTCTTCATACTTTTACAGGTACTCTCATCGACGACTTTCGCTCTCCGGACCGGTGCTGCACAAAGCGGATTCGCTCTTGGTGAGGACCTCTTTCTTCATCAAGTGAGCTCCTGACATCCACGGTAAGTAGAAATTTTGATTTGATTTTCGGTAGGGTATCTCACATACCTTTTGATAATACGAGTATACCCCTCCGTCGTTAGAATCCAAATCCTTTGCATTTTTTACTTTTCCAAATTTTCCTTATTTATGTCACTTTCTCCTTCAGTTGGTATAGCTTCCTCGCAAATTGAATCCAATTAGCCCTTTGCGCCATAAATCTGTGTCGTTCTTGTGTGCCTCATACCTTTGGTTTTAATAAGTTCGATGTTAAAGGCCTGCGTGTTGTGGTCGGAACTTGTGATATTTCTGTCCACCGCCCCAGTCCTCTACCAAGTTTAGCATCGCATGAGAACAGGCTGTGACATCGGATATAGCTGGAGAAACGTTTGTTGCCTCTGATGGTATCAAATGTGGGATATCCCCTTCATTGGACTACATGCAACCCCATTTCATCTTGGCGGTACCAAACATTTCTTCTCCTCTTGTCTATCGCGTCTCCGCCCCACCATGTATTCTTAGCGTTTGCGTCGCCTCCTAATACAAGCATTTTGGTTGTATCTCCTTTTTGTATGTTCTTCAACTGCTCCAGGTATGGCTCTCATGGGTTCTGGCCTCAAAGCAGTACGAAACCACAGCGATTTCCCAGGCGCGAGTTTGATCCCCACCACCACGATGTTATTTGTGGTGAGTTTCGGGAATGTTTCATCTCCGTTATCGCCCAGACGGCAATAGCCGCCTTGACAACCCTTTCTCCCCTGGCTCGTACCTGAAAGATCCTCACCCCTCTGTAGCTTTCATACACTTTGAGTTGCCCATAAGGTTCCTGGAGCAGTGCAAAAGGCCACTTTTCTCTTATCTTATTTCTATCATTAATTCTGCTGTGGCTAATCTCCTTCGCTGGAGGTTGGCTCCGGAATACTTTGTAAGGCCTCTCACCATGTGTGGTGTATGCTGGATGCGCTTTGGTCCCTAGAGACGCCTCTTTAGCAATAAGCTGTGTGGTGGCGCGGGCCATGGCATCCCACTTATACTGATAGGACACTCCTGATTGAATGCATTGTGGTTCGCCACAGTTTTGCTCGAGTGCAGTTGCAACATGTTGGTGCATTACCAGCAAGTCGCTCCTCGCATTCCCCGCCCACTTGTGAGCTCCACCGCAGTAACTGCATTTTTCAGTAGTGCCCTGCAGAGGTTTCGGCTGTGTCCATCCCAGGCATATAGCGAGCACTGTATCAGCGGCGACTGATCTTCAACCCGCACACGTTGCAGATCTATGTGCTCGACCTGCTGTGGCAAGGCGCTGCCATAATACCGCTGGGGACACTTGCATCACGATGTGAGTAGTATGTGGGTTTCGCGTTTCGTACTTTGCCAGATTCGCACGTCCTGCTCAATGTCTTCGCCAGCAGGTGACCGTTTTGTATTTTAAGTGCTTTCACAACCTCTTCGTTTGTGTGAACGGCCAGCACATCTCGCACTATTATCAGAGGATCCTTGTTTGTGCCTCTTTAGCTTGTAGGTTGCTACAGTCTTGACTGCTTCGCAAATTTTTGTTAACTCATCTTTGCTGTGGCGGCCAATTATGATCTTTTGATCTTTTGCTTTACGCAACCTATCACGCGTATACCACTGTTCTTCGCATTCACAGCGTCCTAACTTTCGCAAGAAGCTCTGTGCTAGTGTCCTCTTTATTATCAGAACGTTGCGTGTGCAGGTGAATGGGCGCTTTCTTTTCTTGTTTCGGCCGTTGTTCTGCCTCTACATTGAGTAAGCTGTGGTATCGCACGGACGCTAAGATCGTTTTGAGATCGGCAATGGTCTTAGTCAGTTTCATTGACTTCCCATATGATGGGCCCTGTTCGCCAACGAGGTGCGGTGTCCAGCTTGATGTCATAGATAGGGCTATGGTATGCTGTTTGCATTCCATTAGCATTGCGTTATGCTCTTTTATGTTTTCCATGAGGTTCTTCATCATCTCTATTTGCGGCGTCGCTTCGTACGAAGCAGCCGCTATGACTGCTTCTCCTTCCCTTCGTGTGCCCATCAGCAAGCGCCTCCCGCTTCTTTGCCAGTTGATAGAGCCTCTCGATGGCTTGTGTAGCTCCAGATTTTATGTCTGCTTCAGATTGCGTGAGGTTAGGTTAGAGTTAGGTTAAGGTTAAGGTTGGGAGTTGGGGTTAAGGTTTAGAGTTAGGTTAGGTTAGGTTAGAGTTAAGGTTAGGTTGAGTTAAGGTTAAGGTTCCCCGAAGGAGTTCCGCTTTATGGCGCGGGGGCTATCAACCGTGGTGTGGAGTTAACCACGGTGAAGCTTAAGAGGAACCCAAATGGCCGGCCTAAGGTTCTAAGGCCGGCCTGAGGAGGCTGCCCGGGCGGGCTGGAGCTGGGCCCCGCCCTGATGTGTACGGCTGCGGGGTGCGGATGGACGGGAGCGAGCCCGATGCACCCATCCGGGCAGCCGGAGGCGGAGCCGGGGGGAATGGGGTGGCGGTGTGGGGATCTGTTAGCAGCGGTACCGCGCATCGTCGCCCCACCCTCCGCATCGAGACGGAGTCGCCCGGAGGGAGGTAGGTATCTCCTATCGCCGCGACTCAAGCGAGAATCGCACCGCTGATGCGGCCGTGGTGGGGCCGCGGGTTCAGTGGAGTGCTGGTTGATCCTGCGCCCGCTCTCCTGTCCTCCGCGGCCGAACATTGGTCGGCAGCGGAGCCTAACACCAGATCCGCCACGGGAGCTGGGTTTGCTGTGCTTCCTGGCTCCCGCATGGCCTCTGGGGGCGGACTCGGGGAGTCCGCTTCCACCTACAGAGGCCGAGTTGGAGGCGCGTCCGTGTTCCAGCGCGCCCTGCCTCGGAAGGTGGAAGGGAGATGTCGCTCCCGGAGAAGGGGCCGGTTCCCCGCCCGTAGCGCAAGGCAGGGTCGCGGAGGTGTGCGGCGTTGGCCCACCATACGCGACTGAAGGTGGAACGCCATGGGGTTTTAGTCGGTGCAGGTCCCGACATAACCACGCGCAGTGATAGGGTTATGCGTAGGCATTTCCCCATGTAAAAAAAAAAAGGTTAGGTTAGGTTAGGTTGGGTTAGGTTAGGTTAGGTTAGGTTAGGTTGGGGTGCCACGTCAGAAAACCTCCTCGAGTGCCTGGTCGTTGAATTTCCCTTTGATACTGGTATCCGGGGAAAGGCAACGCCGGGATGGTGCACCCTGGGCACTGGTGATGACACGTTGTGCCAGTGGCAGATGATGTTCTGACAGGGGGATGGCTGCTCTGCGTGTCCCTCTGATAAGCGGAGGGCACAGTGGAGTGGCAGGGGATTGCATTTCTTTTTGATTTTCGTATCCGGAGGAAAAGGCGAAAAGCCGAACGATGTTGCGCATTGGGCACTGGTGACGATACGTCGTTCTCCAGTGCCCAATGCGAGGGAGTTGATGTTGCATTTCTCGCCCAGTCAAAGTATCCGGGAAGAGCAACAAAATAGTGTGCATTGGGAACTGGTGGCGATACGTCGTTGGCAGTGCTTAATGCTCACAGTGTGGGGGACAGGCTCGGTGTGCTTTTACTGCCGCCGGGCACTCAGCAAATCGAGCGTTGTGGGAGGTTGCCATTTCTCCTTGATCAAAGTATCCGGGGAAAGGCAACAAATGATGAGTGAGTATTAGGAACTGGTGACGATATATCATTTCCAGTGCCTAATGCTATAGTGGAGGACAGGCTCGGTGTGCACTTACACTGCCGCCGGGCACTCAACAAATCCCAAAACTGGGGAGTTACGTCAGCTCTCCCAGCGCGCCGTAACCCGCGCTTTCGTCAAAAGACCCCAGAGTTGACGATTATGGGGTACGTCGAAGTGCTGCGGGCGGAGACTGCCTTGAATGGCCGGCCGCGAGGAGTAAATCTCTATAAAATCAGACAGCGAAGTCTTAAAACCTGTGGGTACCAGGCGACCCCACAGTATGTATCCTGGAATAGGCGTCGCAGGGGACCAAACCTTTACTTCGTCCTATAATCGTGGGAACTAATATGGGAATTTAAAAAACCAAAAGCATGTCGAATTGGTGAGGAGGGAGAGCTGACTCTATGCAGGCGTAAGTCCTTGAAGAGGAGAGGATTTTGCGGGAGAAAGCGACAAATCCACGGACGCTGATAGCCAGTTCCGGTCCGATAACGGGCCATGATGAGAGATTAGCAGGTCAGTGGTAAGAACATCTGCCAAAAGGTCGAGAGACCTCCAACGACGGGGAGTATGTTGGCCTTGCCAAGGCCAAACAGGCGTTTGTCGCTGCTTCGGGAAGAAGAAAGGTTGGGTGAAAGAGGTCGCATCTGCATCGACAACTCCGCGCTGACAGAATTACAGCCCTGTCAAGTCGTCGTCGAACGATGAAGATTTCAGGCGACTCGCGGCTGGGGAAGAAGATCGGGGATAACATAGCCCTCCTGTAAAAGGTCGCCTCCAAATCAAAGAACCTGAAGGGCACTTGGGTTAAAGTGCTAAAGGACGCTGCAGAAGAGATCAGGGCGGACTGAATGTTACGGTGTTGCACCTCTGAGAAGCAGAAAGAGGCTGCAAACGAAACATTCGCCTGCAAGGTGAGGTTGAGCAGTTGCGCAAAGAGGTGAAGGAGATGCGGTTGCGCATGGAGCGGCCAGTGAACGTGGCCCCGAATTCCAGCTGAAGGCAACGAGGATCTGGTACGTTCAATCATCTGTCAAGTGGGGACGATGATGAAGACGCCAGATTCGCTGCTGGAGGACCGCCTCCTCCCCAGCGCCTCCGTCCTCGTTGGCGGCAGATGCGAGGGCAAGTGCGGTGCCTACCGCCTCTGCCGGTCCATCACCTCCCCGGCTCCCAGCTGCCCCGAAGCCGCCTGCCATTTCGGCTAGCAGTGAACGGACAGTCGTCGCTGGGGGTTATGTGGCTCGAAGGAGAAGGGCAAAGAGGGAAGGGTAAGCGCAGGGAACCCACTAAAAGTATTCAGACGATTCCTGAGCTGATCTGTGCCACCAGCACCTCAGTCCATGGAAGAACCTTGGACTAAGGTGGTAGAAAGAGAGCTTAAGAACAAGAGCGGCAAGGTTGGTAAGTCCTGGCAATCCTGCACCGAGGCCGGCAAGATTGCCCACCTCGATCGACCGCTGTCGTGGTGACACTGGCGCCGGAAGCGGTGGCGGCAGGTGTAACTTATGCGGAGGTTATCTCGAGGCTAAGAGGAAAGTCGACCTCTCTGCCCTCGGGATAACAGAACTGCGATTCCCGCACATGCGCCACGGGGCTCGTATGTTCGAGATCCCCGGCGCGGGCTGGCAACGACAGGGCAGATGGCCTTGCCGCCAAATTGAGGGGCGCTCGCAGACAAAGGTGCGGATAACCAGACCAGCAAAGACAGTGGAGGTCAGGGGCGCTGGTCTGGATGGCCTCCGCCACTGTGTGGAGGAAGTGGTGACAGCCGTGGCGAGGCCAGTGGCTGCCCCAAGGAGGTGGTGAAATGTAGCCAAATCCTACGTGATCAGGCTGGACTTGGGTGGCTGGGTCCCGATGTCCTGTGGCGGTAGCCAAAAGGTTGCAGATGGCGGAAGGCTTATGATCTCACCGTGGGTTTCAGCCGTGGCGAAGCTAGTGGAGCCCACACCTCTGAGGTGCTCGCTGCCTGGAGTCAGGACATGTGAGGGGCCCAGTGCGACGCCGCAGTCGACCGGGGAGCTGTGCTTCCGTTGGTGGTCAGTCTGGCCACAAGGCAGCGCGATGTTCCGCCAACCACGCGTTGCGCTGTGTGTCGCAGCCAAAACCGGCCGACCACAGGATGGGAGGAAGGGCCTGCACCGCGCCTCCCAAGAGGAAAGGCCAGCTGAAGGAACCGTCGCCGCCAAAGCAGCAAGGCGCTGGGGACCGCAGGTGCTGGAGGCGATGGAGGAGGATCAACCAGCCTCGCAGGCTGCGGCCTTCGCGTAGTTCAGGCGAACGTCGCCACACTGTGCTCGAGCTCAGATCCTCTTTCAGAGTATGGCACAGTGGTTGACCCGCGTGGCCGTCGTTTCCCGGAACCCTACCTGGTTCCAGAAAGGGATGGCTGGGCAGGGGAGACGAGGGAGGGACTGGTCGCGGTATTTGCCGGACGGCTGCTGGTAGCCCACCCATGGATTGGGTGGAAGTCGTGGGTTCGTTGCGGCGCTGGTGGGGGATAGTCATTATTGGCATTGTGTCCCCAGCAGAAACCGCTCAGTTCGAGGACTCTTGGGCGGAGTCGGAGCTCTCATTGGCAGGAGTCACCCTCATCACATTTTGGTGATGGGTGGCTTCAACGCCAGAACACCGTTTGGGGCTGTTCTGCAACGATACGCGCCCGGGGACGTTCCTGGAGGGTGGGCTGTCCGTAGGACTCTATCCTGCTCAACCGTGGTTCCGGAACCCACATGCGTTCGGCCCCAGGGGAACTCCGTTGTGGACCTGTCCTTCGCCAGCACTTCTGTGGCGCGCCGGGTTCACCGGGTGGGAAGTCGTGTCTGGGGTGGAACGCTGTCGGACCATTTGTATATCCGGTTCAGCGTCTCTGGCTCTGACGCAGCTCGATCAATCCGGGCGAGCGGTCGTCCGTGGTGACGGCCCGCGATGGGCACTGAAGCACCTCGACGGGAAGTTCTCATCCGAAGGCCCTGGTGGAATCGTGGGTTCCCGAGGTGCAGCAACCACTGCGTGGAAGACGAAGCGTTGGCGATTCGCGCGTCAATGACTCGCGTCTGCGATGCGTCGATGCCTGATTGGGGCCTCGACCGCCGAAAGGCAGGTGTACTGGTGGTCCGCCGACATCGCTGAGCTGCGCACGGCGTGTAGTCGCGAACGCGCCAGTATGCGAGGCAACGCCGGAGGAGACGCCGTGACGATGCGGCCGAGTCGTCGTTGCGCGTCGCTTACAGGAGGGCCAGAAGGCTTCGCCTTCCGTCGCCATCGGCGAGGCCAAGGCTGGGGCGAAACGAGCTGCTGGAGACTCTGGACCGTGATCGGGTCGCCGCACCGCATGGTGCGGGAAACTTCGCCCATGGGCACCCCTCCCCTGACGCGGAGTCTCAGCCCAGTTCATGGACGCAGTGGTTTGCGCTCTGTTCCACAGAGAGGAACACACGCCGCCGACCATGGCTCCGACTGCGCTGGATGCGGTTGCTGGCGGGGACGAGTGGTACCGCCGGTAACCCGGGAGTTCAGGGCCGCGATCATCGACTCCGTTCGAGAATGCAGCCCCAGGACCCGACTGTGTCCCTGGCCGTGCGTGGGTCCTAGCATCCGGCGCACTCGAGGGGCAAACTCGGGGAGACTATTCGTTACCCTGCCTAACGCGGGGAGCCGTTTTCCACGGGTGTGGAAGGCGGGCACGATGGTCGCCCGAGGAGGAGGGGCGCCGAGGGGACTCGCCCTCTGCGTACCGGCCCTTAGTGCTGTTGGACGAGGTGGCAAAGCTCTTTGAGCGATGTCATTGCCAGTCGCCTCGTCCGACATCTGGTGGGGTCGGTCGGACTTGGACGATAACCAATTCGGTTTCGCGAGGGCAGGTCCACGATACATGCGATCATGCGAGTGAAGGGACGGCGGAGAGCAGTCGCCCGGGGTGAGGTCGTCTTGGCGGTGTCTCTTGACATCGCCAACGCCTTCAACACCTTGCCCTGGAGTTGCATCAGGAGGCACTCCGGTATCACCGGGTGCCGAACACACTCAACATGATCGCATCCTATCTCTCAGGCAGTCGGTGGCGTACAGGTGTCGGAACGCGTGGCATAGTCGCGTGAAGGTGTCGTGCCGGTGTCCCACAGGGTTCCGGTTCTCGGACCGCTCACCAGCCTGGAACATCGGCTGACCTGGTTACTTCGCGGATCCCTGCTGCAGGAACTCCTGCGTGACTTGCTACGCCGACGACACCTTATTGACGGCAAGGGGCGGCGCACCTATAGGGAGTGCACCATACGTGCTACAGCGGGAGTGGCCCGCATGAGTGGTGGCGGCGTATCGAAAGGCGCTGGAGTCTCGAGGTGGCCCATGTAAGTCTGAGGCCTTGTGTTTCACGGGTTGGTGGGTGGGTGGGGTTATCAGATGAAATATGGGACTCATGAACAGTCGATGGAACTGGTGCACCTAGGCTTATTAGCAGAGCTGTTGCGTGCGGCGGCCGCAGTCGGCAGCTTGCTGCCGAATATCAGAGGTCGAATGCGGCTTGTCGGCGCCTGTATGCCTGGGCGTAGATTGCGCTCCATGGCGCTGTACGGGGCACCGGTATTGGAGTGACGCTCTGAATAGCCGGACAATCGCTCTTCTGCAAAGGCCCCAGGGGCGATGGCGTCAGAGAGCGATCCGAGTACCACACGGTGTCCACGAGGCGGCGATATTATTGGCGGCGTCCTCCCTGGGAACTGGGCGAAAGTTCTCGCGTCCGTTTTCTTTTAGCGTGAGCTTGATTGCGGTGCGCCAGTTCCCACCCACGAGGGAGGAGGTTGATGCGGCGAGGGCGGAGCGTCGAAGGTCATGGTGCGGAGGCATGCGCTTCCGACAACTGAAGCCGGAACCACGACCGTAGAGGCAGTACGTCAGTTCTCGTGCAGTGGCTAGACAGACGTCACGGGTCCTCACCTTCCGGTTGTCGCAGGTGCTTTCGGGGCACATGGATGCTTCGGGAAATTACCTGCACTTGATCCGGAAGAGGCCAAACGAGGCTGTCACCTGTGACGGCTACCTCAAGACACGGCCCAGCACACGCTGGAGATTATTGTCGCAGTGAGCAGAACATCGCCGAGCACTGAAGAGTGCCGTAGTGGCAACGACTTGTCGCTGGCGGCCGTAGTTCGCGCCATGATCGACAGTCGGGAAGGGTGGGCAGCAGTGCAGGTGTACTTCACGAAGACGGTGATGTCCACGAAGGAGGAGGCGGAGCGAGTTCGAAGTCCAGCCATATAGTCCGATCCGCAGACGCCGCATCGGGCGAACGCAGAGCGTATGCGTAGCATTCCGCCCTGATACGGCTCAAGCTATGGGCCAGGGAGGTCCGTAGCTCAAAATGAGTCGGCGAGGTGAAGCGCGCCTCGTGTTCCCGCGCGCTCTCATAAAGGTTACCAACGGCGGGGGCCCGCAAAAGCGAGCCGCCACTGCTGTGCACGCGGACGAATGCGTAAGCGTACCCGTATGCACAGCACTCGGTGGGCAGAAGGAACATAAGTGGGGTTTTAGTCGGTGCGAGTCCGACATAACCCGCTCTCATCCCCGCGAGGGCGGGTATGCGTAAACATTTCCCCACGAAAAAAAAAAAAAAAGGTTAGGTTAGGTTAGGTTAGGTTAGGTTAGAGTTGGTTAGGTTCCCCGAGGGTTCTCTCGCTTTGTCGTGGCAGGGGGCTTAGTAACCGTGGCTTGGTCACCACGGTGAAGCTAAAGAAAGGAACCCAAATGGCCGGCCTAAGGCGCTCTGAGCCGGCGAGGTGAAAGCCGCTCCAGGTGGGCTCTTTGCCGAGCTAACCTGGGATGTGTCGGTGGACTGCTGAGGCGGATGTGGCGGAGCGAGGCCGTCTCGCCCTCAGTAGCCGGGCGGAGTCGCGGAGGGAGAGTGTCGGTGTTTCGTTGCCGCTCTCCTATCCTCCGCGACTCAACGAAGGAGTCGCACCGCATGATGCGAATGGTGGGGCCGCGGGGAAGAGGAGTGTCGGTGTTCGTTGCGCTCTCCCTGTCCTCCGCAGCCGAACATCGTCGGCGGTGGAGCCGCAGACCAGATCCACCGCAGGGCTGGGCTTTCCTGGCCCCCATGGCCTCTGGGGGCGGATAAAGTCCGCTTCCACCCACAGAAGGAGGAGCCGAGTTGGAAGGCGCGTCCGTGTTCCGGCGCGCCTTGCAGGAAGAGAAGTCCCGAAGGAGAGCCAGCTTGCCGGCCAGCGCAAGCAGGGTCGCGGAAGTGTGCGAAAGCGTTCCCGTGGCGCCATACGCGACGAGAAGGTGGAACACCGTAGGGTTTTAGTCGGTGCGAGTCGGTATAACCCGCCCTTGCCCCCGCAAGTGGGTATGCGTGGCGTTTCTTACATGTAAAAGGTTAGGTTAGGTTAGGTTAGGTTAGGTTGGGTTTTGCTCTTAATCTTATGTTTAATCATATTGGAACAATTTTAATTCTAGTTGGATAATATGTTTATATATGGTATTATCTATTTGTTTCGCTTGTTTGGTGAGTATGTTTCCTGTGGGAACGCTATTTGATACGTTTCTGCCTGGAGTTTATATCCCCATATATTCACAGGGGATTTTACTTTCCCGATGGCCGTTACAATGACTAATTTTACACGTATATAGTAAGAGTTTGCTTTACAGTGATTACACCAAAATAATATCTAACTATTGATTCTTTTGAGACATAGAGATTATTGCAACTGCTAATGGATTACAGGTTGTACTACCTAGTCTCATACCACTCGCTCATACAAGAGTACTGTACAGTTAAATTGAATTATATATAATAAGCAGGTATATATAATTTATGTCCCGAATAAAGAAACTTATGTAACGCTAAATTGAGAGATACGACTTCTATTGAGCCGCATTTCCCGAAGTCTCAGTCTCGAGGCGCTCGACTAAATAATCTTATAACTAACACAGAGAGTTTCGTATCTTAAAATATTGATTACATTTACAAATATTAAATCAAATATTTACCTATTATACATATAATTTTACTAGAAAGAATGATTTTGAATGGAAAGATGTATACACGCAACGGAATAGCCGCTAAAACAATAATCCTAATACAAATTAAACGCACATGCAAGCGCTTCACAGTGGCTAAAAATAGACCCGGCGTGACAAGGCCACGCTTTCTCCGCCGCCGGCTGCTCGGGGAGCGAGGTGCGAGCGCGGGGGCGGTGCGCTGTCAGTTTGTGGGAACAAAAATTTAAATAATTTTAAATAATCGAATAGCTCGAGCTGTGCCAGAGACCACTCCGCATGCTCAGCGGTGCTCGCCGTTAGTTACGATGCACCGTTCGCAATCCGGGAAGGGCGTCGGCATATGTAAGCCTGATGTATAATTAATTAATTTGAGGTATTTATAGAGCTGAAACTAATACAAATTAGTAAATGAAAATAGCATGATCGCAATGATAAACGCTGGGTATATGACAGCGTTATATGGAACAAGAACAATCAATTTTATATGCAGGTATCTCTTCTATATTAATGCTAATTTCTTAGAGCTAGAAGAACTATTTTTAGGATTATGAGGAAGAACTACAAAAATAATAAATGCGTTAATTGAAACAAATAGACCCGCGTCGCCGCCATCTAAAATAGACACCGCTTGAGGCCCCGGTCCCTTAGCGGAATGCGCGAGGAGCAGGGCCAGGCGCGGGGTACAACGCGCTATCGGTTGTAGAATTAGATTTAAATAATTTATGCGTCACGATGAACCCAGTTTAAATCATGCCGGCCACTCCCGAGCAGCGATGCTCGCAGTTAAATACGGACATCGTTCGCCGCCCGGAAATGTTGGCATGTGCTATATCTTAAGCACGAGTTTGGTATAATTAAATAATTGAGGTATTTGCAAAGCTGACCTACTACAATTTAATAAATGATAAATAGAAAAAGAAAATATAATAGAAACAGCGTATATATTTGTGTAATAGAAACATAAATACATGACGACATGATATCTACTGTAAAAGAACAATTATTTATTTATATGCAAGTACCTATTCTAAATAAGTGATAATTACTTAAAGCTAGAACTATCTTAGAATTTTGTAAAGAAATGACAAAAGAAATAAAAACTACGAAACATTAACAATCGAACTGCGTCGCCCATCTGAAAATGAACTAGCAGCTTGAGGCCCCGATCCCTTCGCGGCGGGCGGGAGCGAAGACGGGCCAGGGCGACGCAGCGCACCGTCTGTTGTGAGTAAGAATGTAAACAAATTAAGACGGAGCGATTAAAAGTTTAAACTGTGCCGTGGCCGATCCGCATGCTCAGCGGTGCTCGCGAACAGATACGATGCACCGTTCGCAACCCAGGAAGAGGCGGCAGCACGTACTTGAAACACAAATTTGTAGTATTTAATTAATTAAAGGTATTTCCGAAGCTGGTCAACTATAATTTAATGTGAATGATAAATATGGCATGATCGTGAAAATAAATATAAATATATGATAACATTATATACTGCGAAAGAGCAATAACAATTGTTTGTATACAGAGTATTTGTACTATTTTAGTAGTAAATTCTTAAGCTATGGAGCTTATCTTAGGAAGTTGAAAATAATTACAAAAAGAAAGAAATTATTACTACGATGCTTATAAACAATTGAACCGCGTCGCCTGTCTAAAATATGAACACCGCTAGAGGCCCCAGTCCCTTCGCGGAATGCGCGGGAAGCGGGGCAGGGCGAGGAGCGACGCAGCGCGCCGTCAGTTGTGCAAAATGAAATGTAAACAATTAAAGCTTAAGCGGTGCCGTGGCCGCTCCCGCATGCTCAGCGGTGCTATGCGTTAGATGCACAGTGCACCGTTCATCTCGGGAAGGGCGGCGGCACGTTGCATGACACAAATTTAACATGATTAATCTATTGAGACAATTTGTGATTGGTGAATGATGACACGTAAACATAAAAATAGTGTATGACCAGTATATTAAAATGGTAATAGAATTTAGATTTAAAGAAATAGAAAAACAGCTCAATCGTCGCTGACCCGTGAGGAGAGGGCGTACGCTCAATAATCTACTCTGTTGTCGACTCTCTCTCTCCTTGGCTCGCAAGCGTGGGCAGGACATTGATTCGCGGTGTCATTTAATATCATTTTTGTTTGAACTTTTCATTATGCGCAACACAATTGACACATTTCGCTGTATTTGCCAGGTGTCTTTGCTTGGGCACTCAGCGACTTGATGGTCAGTGCTAGCACAATAGAACAAAGGGCTCACAGCCGCTGTACGAGTGGGAACGCATATGCGCGTTACCCGGGCGATTTATGGCACTGGAGGAATGGAAGAAGCTGGCAGCGTAAATCTTCTGATGGTCTACGGCAATCCTTGCCATATCCGCATTTTCCTGTACACCTTCGGTTCCGCTAACAGAACTGCGTTGTATAAATTCTGGTTTTATTATTGCGCTTGAATCGTAATTTTAAATTTTTCAGGTTCGCTGCCGATTATCTCGCCGAGTTCGATGTTTTGTACCTTGATTATAGCGACGAGTTCTTCCCGCAGGAGTGTCTTTTTAGATGCCTTTCATTATTATCATGGGCTAAGTCTGCGGACAGGTTCAGCCTTGATCTCTGAACGCTCTTTTAACCGCTGTAAGGTGTCGTCCCTCACACAGGTCGTGAGTATCAAATTCAATACGCAGTTTGTTATTTGACACGGCAGAATCCGTGCCAGTACGTGAGGGTTAGGCGTAATGTTTTCTTAAGAAGGCTTATCACCTCTTGCCTGGTTTTAGTCTCTGCCACCGTGCTAACAATGATAGCTGGCGGTCGCAGGGTGGAAAGGCGTCAGCCGAAGCTATAGCGCCACCGCCCTGGAGTCGCTGGAGTGCGGCCGGTCATTGCTGCCTGAGCGTACGACGTGGTCGTGCGCTGGAGCTGCTGTAATCTGCCCTTTAGATTGGCCATTTCGTCGCGTACACAGGCCACGATGTCAACCTTCAGGTGCTGTCAATTGGTGTGAGGCGCGAGTGTGGTTTCTGCATCAGGAGTGATGCTAATAACCTGTGGCCGCATCGACGAATCTCCGTGCAGCCAGAGTAATGAGCCGCTTGTTGGCTGCCGTGACTGATTTACCCTCGATCACGGCTTTGTTAACTCAGTTGAGTTTATAGATAACGGCTTAAGAACGTGTCTACATCGCTGACATATCCACCCCCGCCGGTAGGGCGAGAGATATCCGCTGCTGTCGTCTTGCCGACATCGTTATCAATTAAAAGCATTGTTGCGGGGAAGGCGGCCTAATATAAAGTTTTATAATACAAGAGCTATTTTTTATTGTCCTCACTGCGCTTTAAAGCTATAATTAAACACTAATATTAATAAACAAAAGTCTTAGAAAATTTAAAATTACGTAAACTGTAGGGTCCTATTAACGAAAATAGTCTGTAACTTAAAACTATTGTTCAGAAAAATCTGAGATTTGAAACACAGAAGGATAGGTAGGTGGTGTCCGCCGCTTTTAAAAATAAAGGGGGTCATCGCGACAGATCGAATTGCCGCACGCGATTAAGGATTTACAACTCCGCAATTATTGTTTTGGCTGTTTTCACCCAAAATGGGTTTTGTACATAAATTGTTAATAAAAACTACACCATCACATTGATTCACACTTTTCTGCGTCTTTTAATATATAATACGTCTGTTTTCTTTAAACATTACCCTTTTCGTGATGATTTTTAAACTGCGGAGCCTTCGAGTAACGCTGCGTACGGTGCGAAGCGCGAGAGCGAACTGGGTTAGGTTAGGTTAAGTTAGGTTAAGGTTCCCCGAGGAGTCGATTGTCGACCTGTCATGGGCGTCCTCTACCACTCGCGTAGTGTCGGGATGGAGAGTGGCGGAAGACGAATCACTCTGTCTGACCACCGCCCATCGTTCTCGATGTGGCTCAACTCCCGACGGTTGCTACCCGCCGCCAACGCAGTAAGCGGCCCTCCGCAACGATGGTCCCTCAAGCGGCTCACGACATAGATATGCTCGAAGCCGCAGCCATCGTGCGGCCTGGACGTAGAGGACCAAGGGGTCTTGCCCGATCCCGAAAGTGAAGCGATAGCCTGGTTCCGGGCTACGATGACAATCAATCTGCGACGTGTCGATGCCTCGGACCGGGTCCCCAAACTCAGGCGGTGTACTGGTGGTCGGAAGCCATAGCACAGTTGCGCAGGGACTGTTTGCGGGGCCGGCGCCAGTACACCAGAGCCACCAGAAGTAAAGCCACTGCCGATGAAAAGGCGAGCGTACAGGCTGTATAGAGCGCCACAAAGCGCTCCAACTCGCAATCAGGGGATGCTGGAGTCTCGGTCACCAGACCCGAACTCCTCGAGGGGCTGAACAGGGACCCATGGGGCGGCCATGCAAAATCGTACTGACGAAGCTCCGGTATGGGTCCCTCCGTTGACGGGGAAACCCTGGACCCTTCTTTCGTTGGAAGAGTTGTGGATGCTCTCTTCTATGGTCCAGAACGGCCCCGCACCCTCAACATTGCGATCAAGACGAGGTCGCGTGGTCTGATGAGTTGGGGGTGACCAACGAGTTGGACCGAGCCGTGGGAGCGCCTCGGAAAGGAATACGGCCCCAGGCCCGACGGAATTCCTGGTCGGGCCTGGGTGATCACTCGCCGCCGGGCTGGGGGAGCTGAGACGAAGCTGTTCAGCAGCTGCCTAAAAAGTGTCGGTGTCTTCCCTCAGCCTGGAAAGAGGCAAGGATGGTGCTCTTGAGGAAAGATGGCGGGATCGCTGAATCTCCCTCCCGCGTACCGGCATTTGTTTGCTGCTGGATGAGGCGGGCAAATTGTTCGAAAGGATAATTGCCGCCCGCCTCAGCACGCACAAATCAGAAGTGGGCCCCGACCTGTCAGACCAGTCAATTCGGCTTTCGGCAGGCGCGATCGACTGCGGACGCGATCAGCCTTCGCGTCCGGAAGCAATCGCAGCAGGCGATTACCAGGGCGGTGTGGCATTGGCGGTCAATCTTGACGCCAGTCGAAGCCGCGCCTTTAATTCGCCCTGGGAACCATTAGGGAGGCTCTGGCATACCATCGCGTGCCTCCCTACCTGCACCGCATCGCTGGGGCGTGCTTGTGCGACAGTGCATCCGGTACGTGGGTGGGACGCGTCTGTCCACCCTGAAATTGGGCTGCCGGGAGTTCCTGAGATCCGTGTTGGGTCCTGGTGTGGAACCTCGCGTACGGCCATGATCCTGCGGGTCGATCTCCCCGTCGGTGTTAGTGTCGTCTGCTATGCAGATGACACTCTATTACTGGCCGACAGGGACAGCTTTGAAAGCACCATCCGGCTTGCTGAGCTGGGGTAGCATGCGTCGTGGATAAAATCCAGGCTGGGTCTTCGGATGGCGCCTCATAAAGAGACGAGGCGCTTTGGTTCTAAACTCCCCAGAGGAGGAACGCCCAGCTTGTCGGTTCGCGTTGGTGACGTGCAAGAGTCAGGTGGGACCGGTGATGATATCTTGGTCATCCTGGACGGTCGCTGGGAGCTTCGGAGCACTTCGACCGCCTGGTCCCCAAGATCGAGAGGGTGAGTAGGTGCCATGCACCAGCTGCTGCCAATCTCGAGAGGCCCCAAGGGGAAGAGTCGCCGCCTCTACGCGGGCGTCGTGCGATCGATGGCCCTCTATGGGGCGCCGTATGGTCCTCATCACGACTCACGGGCGTCCGTCTCGCTCTGAAACTAGCTCAATAGCCTGCAGCGAAAGATGGCCATCAGGATCGCACGGATATCATCACGATATCTTTTGAGGCAGCCACTGTCCTGGCTCGGTTTCCACCTTTGGACATCGCGGAGATGGATGCGTTGGTGTATGCCCGCCTTCGTCTTCTCAGGAGGAAGCCGAGGCCCTGGATGCGGGCGGAGTGCGAGCAGGAGCGCAGACGGGCGCTGCGGGTGTGGCGAGAAGGGCTCCAGAGCCTCGTTTCTCTCGCCAGCGCACGATCAGCGCGCTCTTGCCGCCGAGCTTCGAAGCCTGGCTGCGAGCGGGGAAAGGCGCACGTCACTACCGACTGACGCAGGTGCTCACCGGGCACAGTGTTTCGGTGAGTACCTGAACAGGATTGGACGCAGAATCCGGCAAGCACCAATGCCACCACTGGCGGGGACCGGGATTCCGCACAGCACACGCTCGCCGAGTGCCCTGCGTGGGAGTCGAGCGACGGATCCTGGTCCGAGGGTCCGGAGCAAGACCTCTCTCCGCCAGTCGCGTGCCCGGCTGCGCCTGGCCGGATAAAGGCGCATGGAAGGCGCTGGTCTCCCTTCTGTGAAGAAGCCGTCAGGTACGAAGGAGACCGCCGAGCGTGATCGGGAGAGGGCCGATCCCGCTCGGGGCAGCGACTTGCCGGGGTGGTGGCAACGTCCGCTCCGGCCCGTCAACCCTTTAGTCCGGAGCACAAGAATAGGGCTAGTGCCCCTGCCTGTCGTACAGGGCGGCCAAAAGGGGATTTCGGGTTCATGGTGATCAGGGTGGGGCTCCTGACCACCCAGGAAGCGGACCCGGGAAGGACGGCAACTCGTAGTGGTCTCGAGTTGCCGTAGCACCTGAGGTGCGAGGAGAGTCTGACCTCCCCAGGGACGTCTCAGGCGCACCGTGCAGAGGGCACCGGTGCGTTCCTATGGAGATCCCGGAGCCCCTCGATGCACCGAGGATGATGACCACCGGGGGTTTTGATGGTTAGGAATGCCACATAGCCCTGTCTCTCCCCAGAGGCGGAATTGTCTTTCGAATTTCCCCGATAGCAAAAAAAAAAAAAAAAAAAAAGGTTCCCCGAAGGGTTCCCGCTTTGTCGTAGCGGGGGGCTTAGTAACCGTGGTGTGGAGTTAACCACGGTGAGCTAAAGAGGAACCCAAATGGCCGGCCTAAGGCGCTCTAAGGCCGGCCCGAGGAACCGCTCGGGCGGGCTGGAGCTGGGCCACCCTGGATGCGTGTCGGTGGGCTGCGGGGTGCGGATGGACGGGATGAGGCCGTCTTACGCACCATCCGCAGCCGAGGGCGGAGAAATCGGGGAATGGGGTGGCGGTGCGAGGACTGGTAGCATCGGTACCGCGCATCGTCGCCCACACCTCCCGCATCAGAGACAGAGTCGCGGAGGGAGGAGTAGTGTATCTCCTATCCTCCGCGACTCAGGCGGTCGCTGCTGATGCGGCCGTGGTGGGGCCGCGGGTTCAGTGGGTGTCGGTTGATCCACCGCTCTCTGTCCTCCGCGGCCGAACATTGGTTGGCGGCGGGGCTAACACCGATCCGCCGCAGGGGCTGGGTTTGCTTTCTGCTTTCCTGGCTCCCATAGCCTCTGGGGGCGGACTCGAAGTCCGTTTCCCACCTACAGGGAGGCCGGATGGAAGAGCGCGTCCGTGTTCCGGCGCGCCTTGCAGAAGAGGGGGTGGAGAGGATGTCACTCCCCGAGGAGGGCCGGCTTGCCGGCCAGCGCAGAGCAGCGGGTCGCGGAGGTGTGCGAAGATTTCCCGTAACCCCGCCATACGCGACGAAGGTGGAACACCATGGGGTTTTAGTCGGTGCAAGTCCGGCCTGGCCTGCCCTTGCAAGTGGGTATGGCATTCCCCATGTAAAGAGTTAGGTTAAGGTTAGGTTAGGTTAGGTTAGGTTGGGGTGCCACGTCAGAAACCTCCTCGAGTGCCTAGTCGTTTGAATTTCCCTTTGATACTGTTGTATCCGGGGAAAGGCAACGCCGAACCAGTACACCCTGGGTACTGGTGATGATACGTTGTTGCCAGTGGCGAATGTTCTGACAGGGGGATGGCTGCTCTGCGTGTCCTCTGATAAGCGGAGGGCACTGCGGCGGAGTGGCAGGGGGTGCATTTCCTCTTGATTTCCCGTATCCGGAGGAAAGGCAACCGGGCTGACGCGCATTGGGTAATGGTGACGATACGTCGTCCTCAGTTCCCCAATGCGCGGAATGAAGAGTTGCATTTCTCCTTGATCAAAGTATCCGGGGAAAGGCAACAAAATGAAAGGTGTGCATTGGGAACTGGTGGCGATACGTCGTTGGCGGTGTCACAATGCTCACAGTGTGGGGGCGGGCTCGGTGTGCGTTTTACTGCCACCGGGCATTCCAACAAATCGAGAGCGTTGTGGGAGGTTGCATTTCTCCTTGATTTCTGAATCCGGGGGAAAGGCAACAAATGATAGTAGGTATTGGGAACTGGCGACGATATATCGTTTCTGGTGCCTAATGCTCATAGTGGAGGACAGCGGGCTCGGTGTGCGTTTTACTGCGCCGGGCACTCAACAAATCGAGCGTTGTGGGAGGTTGCATTTCTCCTGATGCTATGAACTTAAAAGAAACGCGAGGATATAGGTGAATTCCTATAAAACAGGGCTTTACCACTATACCTCGGTTTCGAAAAGTCGATTTTTCGCTATTTCTGTGCGTTTTTCTTACAGGTTTTGCCTGATTCGATGGTTGCGGGCCGGGACTGACCGGCCGAAGAGCAAGCAGCACAGAAAAGGGAAGAAAACAAAAAAATTTTAGAATGCGTTAAAATTACGTAATTATGAAAACAAAAAGGTGAGTGATTAAAGTAGAAATAGCCTGAATACGGCACGGGAACGGTGTCACAATGATTAGACTACACAAATACTACAAGAAAAAGAACAAATTAGGAGATGCTATGGGCAAAAGCGAGGATATGGAGTCGTTAGGTTAGGATTAGGTTAGGTTAGGTTGACCGAGACGAATTTTGGCGGATCCGGAGGAGATCCAGTGTGGGGAGGTTCCACGGGGGTCGGTTTTGGGCCCGTTACTGTGGGAATCTCGCCTACGACTCTGTTCTGCGAGTCAGGCTCCCCGCCTAGCGTATATGTCTGTTACGCTGACGACGTTGATGAAGTCGCCAGCGGGGACTCCTTCGAAGGACCAAGGAGCTCGCCGAGGCTTTGGGGCGAAATCGTCGTCGCCAAAGTCCACGAGTTGGGACTGGAGGTAGCGCCTCACAAGACCGAGGCGCTATGGTTCCTGAAGCTGCCGCGGAGCGGGGAACCACCCGACTCGTGCGTCCGGTAGGTGAGTCGGAAGTCAGGTGGGGCGGTACATGAAGTACCTGGGCCTCACCCTGGACAGTCGCTGGGGCTTCGTTAAAAGAAACG
>JAGSMU010000586.1:0-19982 GCA_029286865.1 Teinopalpus imperialis
CGAGGATATAGGTGAATTCCTATAAAACAGGGCTTTACCACTATACCTCGGTTTCGAAAAGTCGATTTTTCGCTATTTCTGTGCGTTTTTCTTACAGGTTTTGCCTGATTCGATGGTTGCGGGCCGGGACTGACCGGCCGAAGAGCAAGCAGCACAGAAAAGGGAAGAAAACAAAAAAATTTTAGAATGCGTTAAAATTACGTAATTATGAAAACAAAAAGGTGAGTGATTAAAGTAGAAATAGCCTGAATACGGCACGGGAACGGTGTCACAATGATTAGACTACACAAATACTACAAGAAAAAGAACAAATTAGGAGATGCTATGGGCAAAAGCGAGGATATGGAGTCGTTAGGTTAGGATTAGGTTAGGTTAGGTTGACCGAGACGAATTTTGGCGGATCCGGAGGAGATCCAGTGTGGGGAGGTTCCACGGGGGTCGGTTTTGGGCCCGTTACTGTGGGAATCTCGCCTACGACTCTGTTCTGCGAGTCAGGCTCCCCGCCTAGCGTATATGTCTGTTACGCTGACGACGTTGATGAAGTCGCCAGCGGGGACTCCTTCGAAGGACCAAGGAGCTCGCCGAGGCTTTGGGGCGAAATCGTCGTCGCCAAAGTCCACGAGTTGGGACTGGAGGTAGCGCCTCACAAGACCGAGGCGCTATGGTTCCTGAAGCTGCCGCGGAGCGGGGAACCACCCGACTCGTGCGTCCGGTAGGTGAGTCGGAAGTCAGGTGGGGCGGTACATGAAGTACCTGGGCCTCACCCTGGACAGTCGCTGGGGCTTCGAAGAGCACTTCCGAGCGCCTGATTTGGTCCGAGAGGGTAGCGGTGCTATGCACAGACTGCTGCCAATCTCGAGGACCGAGTGAGGAAGTTCGCCGCCTCTATGCCAGGGTCGTACGATCCGTAGCCCTCTATGGGGCGCCCGGTATGGGCGAAGAGGCTAGCCATCCGACGCTGTAGGACTAAGATCACCGGCGTCCAGCGTAGGATGGCCATGCAGGTCCATGCGAGGATACCGGACGGTATCGTTCGAAGGCGGCGACAATCTGGCTCGCTTTCCACCTCTGGATATTCTGGCGGACATGGACGCGAGGGTGTATCACCGGATTCGCGTCCTACGCCAGAAGGCGGTATTGGCAGGCCGAACTCCGAGGCGGTAAAGAGCGGCGGGAACGACGTATCGCATTCGCGACGTGGCGCGCAAGGCTCCGCGAGGAGCAGAATGCGCAAACGCGTCGTCAGGCGTCCTGCCGGTCTTCGAAACCTGGATGCGGCGGCGAGGAGAACTCACCACAGACTTACGCAGGTGATCACCGGGCACGGTTGCTTCGGTGATTACCTATGTAAGATCGTCGCAGGCGACGGCAGGTGCTTCCACTGTGGCAACGACCAAGACTCCGCATCGCACACGCTCGCCGCTTGCCCAGCGTGGGAAACGGCGGGACGGTCGTCACATCGGACGGAACCTGTCCCTGCCAGTAGTCGTGTCGGCGATGCTGCGGGGAATCGGCGTGGAGGGCCGTAGCCTCCTTCTGCGAGACAGCTAATGGTCGAAAGGCTGCCAGGCAGGACAGAGAGGACCGATCCTGCTCGGAGACGGGGCCGACGCGGCACTCGCGCGCTCTCGTCGCAGCCCTCCCTATCGATCCCCTACCGTAAACGGGGCCCTACGGGTCGCTGACGATCAGGTGGGGCTCCGACCGTCAGTATGAGCGACCCCGGGACGACGGCGACGTGGTACCGTGTCGTCGTGATGATTCCGTAGAGGGTTCTGGGGTGCGATCTTCACGCACGCCCCAGGACGAGCTATCCCCAGCGAAGCGCAAGGGGTTACGGTTGCGTTCCTAACGGAGATCCCGCGACCCCGCGGGCATTGGTGGCACGACCACCGTGGGGTTTTAGTCGGTGCGAGTCCGACATAACCCGCCCTTGCCCCGCGAATCTGGGTATGCGCTCAAACATTTCCCCACGCTAAAAAAAAAAAGGTTAGGTTAGGTTGGGATTAGGTTAGGTTGGGGTCCCAGGAAGGAGTCCGCCGCCTCTACGCGGGCGTCGTGCGATCGATGGCCCTCTATGGGGCGCCCGTATGGTCACATCGACTCACGAGGCGTCCCGTCGCTGCAGAGCTAAGCTCAATAGCCTGCAGCGAAGGATGGCCATCAGGATCGCACGGATATCGTACGATATCGTTCGGCAGCCCACTGTCTAGCTCGGTTTCCTGCTGGACATCTTGGCGGAGATGGATGCGCGGGTGTATGCCCGCCTTCGTCTTCAGGAGAAGCCGAGCCTGGATACGGAGCGAGTGCGAAGGCAGGAGCGCAGACGGAGCGCTACAGTGTGGCGCGAGAGGCTCCATGAGCCTCGTTTCTCGCCAGCACGGTCAACGCTTTCTTGCCGAAACTTCCAAAGAGCCTGGCTGCGAGCGGGGAAGAGGCGCACGTCACCTACCGACTGACGCAGGTACTCACCGGGCACGGGTGTTTCGGTGATACCCTGGGTACAGAATTGGACGCGAATCGACAGCGCAATGCCACCACTGGCGGGGACCGGGATTCCGCACAGCACACGCTCGCCGAGTGCCCTGCGTGTGGGAGTCCAGCGAGCGACGGATCCTGGTCCAGAGGATCGAGCAGATCTCTCTCCGCCAGTCGCAGTAGCGGCTGCGCTGAGATAAAGGCGCATGGAAGGCGCTGGTCTCCTTCTGTAGAAGCCGTCATGGTACAGAGGAGACCGCCGAGGCGGATCGGGAGAGGGCCGATCCCGCTCGGGCTGGCTGACGCCAGGGCGGTGGCAACTGGCCACGCTCCGGCCTGTCAGCCTTTAGTCCCGGGCATAGAATAGGGGCTAAGGTGCTATTCGGGTTCGCGGGTGGTCAGGGTGGGGGCTCCTGACCACCCGGGGCTAGGCTCCAGGAAGGACGGCAACTCGTAGTGAGTTGCCGGCCTTTCCTGAGGTGCAGGGGAGGTCTGACCTCCCAGGGACGTGCTCCAGGCACCGTGCAGAGGGCACCGGTGCGTTCCTATGGAGATCCCGGAGCCCTCTAAATGCACCGGGATGACCACCGGGGTTTTAGTGGTTGGGAATACCACATGGCATCTCCTCCCCAGGAGGCGATCTTTCAATTTCCCCGATAGCAAAAAAAAAAAAAAAGGTTAGGTTGGGGTGCCACGTCAGAAAACCTCCTCAGGTGCCTGTCGTTGAATTTCCCTTTGATACTATTGTATCCGGGGAAAGGCAACGCCGGGACGAATACCCTGGGCACTGGTGATGATACGTTGTTGCCAGTGGCAGATGTTCTGACAGGGGGATAGCTGCTCTGCGTGTCCCTCCTGATAAGCGGGGCAGCGAATTGGCAGGGGGAGTTATTTCCTCTTGTTGATTTCCCATATCGGAGGAAGAAGACAGCCAGGCAATAGTGCGTGGGCACTGGTGACGATACGTCGTTCTCAGTGCCCAATGCGAAGTTATTCTCCTTGATCTAAGTATCCGGGGAAAGGCAACAAAAGTGAAGTGTGCATTGGGAACTGGTGGCGATACGTCGTTGGCAGTGCCTAATGCTCACAGTGGGGACGGGCTCGGTGTGCGTTTTACCGCCACCGGAGCCTCAACCGTCGAGAGCGTTGTGGGAGGTTGCATTTCTCCTTGATTTCTGAATCCGGGAAGGCAACAAATGATGAATGAGTTTTGGGAACTGGCGACGACCATACGTTTCCAGTGCCTAATGCTCATAGTGGAGGGACAGGCTCGGTGTGCGTTTTACTGCCGCGGGCACTCCGTAAATCGAAGCGTTGTGGGAGGTTGCATTTCTCCTTGATCAAAGTATCCGGGGAAGGCAGCAAAATGAAAGGAGTGCTCATTAGAGGAACTGGTGACGATACGTCGTCCTCAGTGCCACCCAATATTGCAGATGAAGAGTTGCATTTCCCCTTGATTTCTGTATCCGGGGAAAGGCAGCGAAAGGTGCATTGGGAACTGGTGGCGATACGTCGCTCCAGTGCCAATGCGCGGAAATGAAGGTTGCATTTCTCCTTGATCAAAGTATCCGGGGAAAGGCAACAAAATGGTGCGCATTATAGAGACTGGTGGCGATACGTCGTTGTCAGTGCCTAATGCGCGAGTGGTGCATTTCTCTTTGATCAAAGTATCCGGGGAAAGGCAAAATGATAAGTGAGTATTATTGGGAACTGAGTGACGATATATCGTTTCCAGTGCCTAATGCTCATGAATGGAGGACAGGCTCGGTGTGCACTCACTGCCGGGCATTCAACCGTCCAAAACTTCAGGGGAGTTACGTCGGCTTTCCCAGCGCGCGTAACCGCTGTACTCTCTTCAAGGACCCAGCGTTGACGATTATGGGGTACGTCGAAGTGCAACAGGCAGAGGGCTTGCTTGTTGGCCGGCCGCGGAAGGATCCTCTATAAAACCAGACAGCGAGAAGTCTTAAAACCTGTAGGTACCAGGCGACCCCCACAGTATATGTCTCTGGAATAGGCGTCACCCGGAGACCGACATTTTATTTCGTCTAACTCGTAGAATTAATATGGATAATTCAAAAAACCAAGAGAGAGAGAAGGACTTAGCGAACAGCGCTGAGTCTGTAACGATCGAAAGGTCCCTCAACATCAAGGGACCAGAGCCAAGACGGTAGAGCAGCATCTGCCGGGACCAGTAGTCCGGCACCCAGGACAGGCGTGAACGCTTGCGCCCAAGTACGCCTGTGAGTTTGGGCGCTGAGAGCGGAGAAGATCGGATACCTCACTCAGATCCGCAACATCAGGAGGTGTCCGCAGGCAAGCAGGAAGGCGAGCCAAGCCTGCGACTGTCGTAGCCGACAAATTCCAGGCAGTCGCAGTCTCAGGCACGGACTTTACGGACGTGGTCGCTGACGAGGATGGCATCTGGGATCCGACGGTGGCCCCAGAAGCTTGACGAGGCTAGGCTGGCCTTCCAAAGCCCGCAGATCTGGAGCGGGAGATGGAGGCCAAGTCTACCACGGACCTGGATGCCTTCATCCGGTCGTCCTTGTTGACGTGGACAAGGTTGCGCCGACAAATCCAGGCAACCTCAAAGAGGCTCATTCGTACACAGCTTGCGAATGGCGACCCGATTTGTGGAAGCAGCCACGTCAGACTGGCACGGAGGGTGGCCCAGCTAACGTCGAAGCTCGAGCGGGAGAACGCTGAGCTTCGCTCGCAATTGGCCGAGCTCTCGGCAGAAAGTGGGGAAGGCTTTCGGAGGGCTCGGCGCTCTCCGGATAAGAGGAACCTCAGGCAGCCATGCCTCCTCTCGGCGGGCCCTGGCGCTCCGGAACCAAAAGCGCAGACGGGCTTATGGGCGCTTGGGGAGCGCTCGTAGAGCCGTGTGGCGGCCTTCGAGGCAAAGTCTTTCCGGAGAACCCGGCCTCGCGGTGAGGCCGGAAACCTTCCGCGGTGTGATAGCTGCCACTAAATCCGCAGCCGGTGCAGGAGGCACCGTCGCACTCAGGAAGTCGACGAAGAAGAGGGAAGAAGCCCTCCACCCTCCAGTGGCAAGTTGCCTCCAGTGGCGGCTCCGACGGCAGCACTGTGGTGACAGAGTGCTTACAAGCACGTCATGGGCACAGGTAGCCAAAGGCAAAAAGCCCAAGGCCCAGCAGCCAGCGGCGCGTATTTCCCGCAAGGGCAAAGCTAGGGGCTAAGGCCAAACGCGTGATCTCGGCTGCCGTGACGGTTACACGCTGCCGACTGGCTCCTCCATTAATTATGCGAAATAGGTGGCCAGAATCGAAGATCGAGCTGGCGGATATCGGCATCGAGACTGTTCGCCAAAACGAGAGCTGTGACTGGTGGTCTTCTGGTGGAGATCAGCGGTCCCGGAGAGTGCAGTTCGAGCGGACGGTCTCGCGGCAAAATGCGTGAGTCCTTTCAGGATGGATGTCGAATTAGCCGCGGTTAAGTCGGACGACATTCTGTGAAGGACCTCGACGATGCCGTCAGCCCGAGCGAAGTCGCGGCGAAAGCAGTGGCTAAGGCTGGAGGGTGTTCGGTGGACGACGTTAGGTCAGGAGAGGTCCACCGAACACCCATGCGTTACTGAGCGTGCTGGGTGCGGTGCCCACGGCGTAATGCAAGCTGGTGATACCGGACGTATGCGTGGGCTGGGGATCTGCTCGGGTAGAGCTGTTGGAACCCAGGCCCATGCACTGCTTCCGGTGCCTGGAAAAAGGAGGACACGTGGGCAGTAGGTGTCTAACCAAGGTGAACAGACACGCTGCTACGCTTGTGCGGAGACCGGGCACGAACAAGGAGTGCAGAGCAACTGCACTCAAATGTCCCACTATTAGCTCCGGACCTGGGGCTGCCTCAAAACCATCGTCTGGGTAAAGAGGTGCGCCCACCACAGAAAGAAGAGGTAGGGAAGGACAAAGGGGAGAGTCCTCCTGCCTCCTGAAGCGTGGCAGTCCGGCGGCACCAGCCTGCGGCTTCGGCAAGCTCGGGCATGGAAGGTAACAGGGTTGTTCACACCCCTCAAAGGTCCTCCAGGTAACCTAAACCACTGCCTGCAATGCTCAGCATTTTGTTTATGCGAACCATTTGCGGGTGGGGGTTGCTCTGGCAGTAGTGGCGGAATATACCGTGCCGGACCACCCTCGCTGTGGTTCGGTGATGAGCTGGAGTTCCGTGGCGATCTACAGGGGGTGGAGAGGGTGTCCCACCTGTTCCCTATTGGGAAGAGGTCAGGGAGCTTCGTTGCAGTGCAATGGGGCACCTGGCCGCCGATTGGCTGCTACGTCTCTCCGCGAGGTCACTCGCCGACTACGAAGCTGTACCTGGACGAGGTGGCACTCTGCGTTCGCAGGTGCCTCCCTCATTCGGTGTCCTGGGAGACTTCAACGCCCACTCAGGGCGTGGGGAATCCAGCGACAGTCGAAGGAGAACGGTGATGGAATGGGCGGCTGGATTGGACCTCGATTGGCAAATCAGGGGTCCATGCTTTGTGCGTGCGGTGGCAGAAGTCGGTCGTGGATCTTACGCGGGCGGCTCCCCGCTGCGATGCACACATGTTGTCAGCGAGCTGGCGGGTTGCAGAGAAGGTGAGGTCGTTATCCGACCACCGCCAGCTTTATTCGATCTTACAATCCCGCCGCCCGACGCTTGACACCAACCGCCGGAGGCAGTCACGCGACGTTGGTGTCTCAAGCGGCTGAACCGAGATTTTGCTCGAGACGCCGCCAACGTCGCGGTATGGCAGCGCGCCGAAGAGGTTCGTCCCGATCCGGAAGTGGAAGCGAACTGGTTCCGGGACACGATGACGCGTATTTGTGACGCGTCGATGCCCCGGACCCGGTCGCCTAAGCGCGAGGCGGTGTACTGGTGGTCGGCAGAGATCGCGGAGCTGCGAGCGATCTGCTTGCGGAGCCGCCGCCAGTACACCAGAGCCCGAAGGAGGCGAAGGCGAGCTCGAGTGAGATGTAGACTCTACGAGGTGTATCGAAAGGCCACGAAGGCGTTGCAGGCGGCAATCTGCAACGCCAGGTCTCGGCTCCTGGAGAGAGCTCCTGGAGGGACTCGACGAGGATCGAGGGCATCGCTGGGATGGTGCTAGGAAAGCTCCGTCCTTGGACGCCCCCGATGACCAAGCTCTCGATCGGCCCACCTCTTGGGAAAATTGATTAGCTCGCTCTTTCCGGAGGTCAGTCAAGTCCCTCGGTCTACCCCAATCTTCGTGTCATTGGTGTGACGAAATGGGAGTGACCGCACAGAACTGGACCGAGCCGTGTACCGCTGAGAGGCAGGAACACCGCACCGGGACCCGGCAGAATTCCCGGCCGGGTCTGGGTGTTGAAGTCTGGCTACCCTCCCGGGAACAGGCTGAACTGGCATTCACCAGCTGCCTCCAGCAACTCTCGTTCCCCTAGGGCCTGGAAGGAGGCCCGACTGGTCCTCTTGAAGAAGGCAGACAGAGTCGCAGATTCTCCCTCTGCGTATTACCGTCCCATATGCCTGTTGGACGAGGCTGGCAAGTTATTCGAGAGAGTGCTTGCCGCCCGTCTCCCAACAGGCATCTGTCGTGTCGATTACGTCTCGCCGAAGCCAGTTGGTTTCCGACGGGAGCGTTCCACCATCGACGCGGTGATGCGTCCTTTCCTGTCAGACAGGCTGTGTCCCGGGCGGCGTGGCGTTGGCGATAAATATTGATATCCAGCATGGCAGTCCTGCCCTGGGACGCGATAAGGGGGGACGTACCATGGTGTTTCCCCTACAGCGTGATCGCGGACTACTTGCGCGGCAGAGTACATCTTGTACGTGGACCGAGACGGTACGAGGATCCGGAGGAGATCCAGTGTGAAGAGTTCCACAGGGGTCCGGTTTGGGCCCGTGCTGTGGAATCGCCTGGCGCTCTGTTCTGCGAAGAGTCCGAGCTCCCCGCTTTGGTGTAATGCGTCTGTTACGCTGACGACACGTTGAGTGGTCGCCAGTAGGGGACTCCTTCGAAGGAGCCAAGGAGCTCACGCCGAGCAGGGCGGAAATCGTCGTCGCCAAAGTCCACGAAGTTGCGGGACTGGAGGTAGCGCCTCACAAGACCAGGCGCTATGGTTCCCTGGCTTTGCCGCGGAGCGAGGAACCACCCGACTCGTGCGTCCGAGTAGGTGGGTCTGAAGTCAGAGTGGGGCGGTGCAGCCCAGAGTACCTGGAGGCCTCCTCTGGACAGTCACTGGGAATTCCGAAGGCATTTCAGAAGCGCCTGGTCCCCGGATCGAGAGGGTAGCGGGTGCTATGCACAGACTGCTGCCCAATCTCAGGGGACCGAGGAGAAGTTCGCCGCCTGTATGCCAGGGTCGTACGATCCGTAGCCCTGTACAGGAGCGCCACGTCTGGGCGAAGAGGCTAACCATCGACGCTGTGGGACTAAGGTGCAGCGTCAATGAGATGGCCATACGGGTCGATACGAGGATACCGGACATTTGTATCGTTTGAGGCAGCGACAATCCTGGCTCGCTTTCCACCTCTTGATATACTGGCGGACATGGACGCGAGGGTGTATCACCGAATTCGCGTCCTACGCCAGAGCGGTGGTGGCGAGCAGAAGAGGCGCTCGAGGCGGTAAAACTGGCAGGAACGGCATCGCATTCGCGACGTGGCGCGCAAGGCTCCGCGAGGAGCACTATGCTGCCTGAAACGCGTCGTCGGAGCATTCCATACCGGTCTTCCGAAGCTAGTGCAGCGACGAGGAGGAAGACTCACCTACAGACTTACGCAGGTGATCACGGGCACGGTTGCTTCGGTGATTACCTGTGTAGATCGGTCGCAGGCGACGGCAGATTGCTTCCACTGTGGCGGCAACGACCAAGACTCCCGCATCGCACGCTCGCCACTTGCCCGGCGTGGGAAGCCAGGCGGCGGGTCTTGGTCGGTCACATCAGCGGAACCTGTCCCTGCCAGCAGTCGTGTCAGCGATGCTGCGCGGGAATCGGCGTGGAGGAGCCGTAGCCTCTTCTGCAGAGACCGTAATGGTCCAGAAAGGGGCTGCCGGACGGGATAGAGAGGACCGATCCTGCTCCGAGGCAAAGGGCCAAACGCGGCGCTCGCGCTTTACTATCGTCACGGCCCTCGATCCCCTACCGTAAACGGGGCCTACGGGTCGCTGATCAGGTGGGGGCTCCGACCGTCCAGTATGAGCGACGGGGAGGGACGAACTGGCACGACGTGGTACCGTGTCGTCGTGATAGTTCCACGCGAGGTTCTGGGGGGTGCGATCTTCTGCACGCCCGGGACAGGCTATCCCAGCGAAGCGCGCAGGGTTGCAGTTTGCGTTCCTTACGGAGATCCGCGACCCCTCGCAGTGACGTTGGTGGCGACTTCCACCATGGGGTTTTAGTCGGTGCGAGTCCGACATAACCCATCCTTGCCCCGCGAAGTGGGTATCGTAGGCATTTCCCCATGTAAAGGTTAGGCTCCAAAGTCAGGGGTGCCACGTCGAAAACCTCCTCGAGTGCCTGGTCGTTGAATTTCCCTTTGATACTATTGTATCCGGGAAGGCAACGCCGGGACAATGCACCCTGGGCACTGGTGATGATACGTTGTTGCCAGTGGCGAATGTTCACGACAGGGGGATAAGCTGCTCTGCGTGTCCCTCTGATAAGCGGAGGAGCACAGCGGGTGGCAGGGTTACATTTTCTCTTGATTTCGTATCCGGAGGAAGGCAACCGACCGATAGTGCCGCATTGGGAACTGGTGACGATACTTCGTTCCCGGTGTAATGCGGTGGTGCATTTCTCGCGATCAAAGTATCCGGGGAAAGGCAACGAATGATAATTGAGTATTAGGAACTGGTGACGATATATCGTTCCAGTGCCTGAAAATGCTCATAGTGGAGGACGGGCTCGGTGCACTAACCTGCCTCCGGGCACAACTGTCAAACCTGGGGAGTTACGTCGGCTCCACCAGCGCCGTAACCCGCTGTACTCTCTTCAAAGACCCCATCGCTGGCGATCGCCAGGGTACGTCCCGAAGGAGTGCTGGCGGCCAGAGCGGAAGGCTTGCCAATTGGCCGGCCCGCGGAAGGAAAACTCTTTAAAACCGGACTACGGCAAAGTCTTAAAAACCTGTAGGTACCAGGCGACCCCCACAGTATGTAGCCTTGTCTCCGGAATAGAGCGTCACCCGGGGATCGACTTTTTATCGACCTTAATCGTGGGAATAAAAATGGATAAACTGAACTTTGCGGAAACCGGACTGAACAAGATAGCGACGACGACAGTGACTCTATATGCTGAGCGTAGAGTCGCTTGAAGATGGAAGACGAAGTGGCGGGCGAAACGTCCTTCTATGGACACATTATGTAGCTCTGGCGCGGGCCATGACAGTGGAAAAAGCCTGGGTACGGCAAGAACATCTGCCAAGAGGCCGAGGGCGACCCCAACAACAGAGTACGTGGGGCCTTGCCCGAGCAAAAATGATTGGTGTCAGCAAAGCGGAGCTGAGGTTGGAGGCGGAGAGGAAAGATTGTTGCGGCGACTTCGACACAGCTCCGTACCGGCGAAATCCAGCCTGTCCTGAGTCATCATCCCCTAATGATGGAGACTTCGAGGCAGCGACGGACCTGGAGAAAGAAGATCGAGGACAGCGTCGGCGTCATCAACTTAGTTGCCACTAAGTCGAAGAACCTAAAGAACAACTTTGTTCGTGCGCTTAAGGAGGCAGCGGAGACCGTGACCGAGGTAACCCGGACTCTGCAGAGACGCTGTACCTCTGATGAAAACACCGGAACTTGCAGGCTGCAAACACTCGCCTCAAGACGAAGTGTCGCAGCTGCGGAAGGAGGTAGCCTACTGCGGATGCAGGTAAATAACCAGGCAACAAGCTGCGGGAGCTGGCAAGGAGGAGCTCGTGCGATCGATCATTGACCAGGTGGGGTCAATGATCAACGCTAAGGTCGCCGCACTAGAGGACCGTCTGCTGCCAGAAAAGCGCCTCCGCCCACCATTGGCGGCAGATGAGAACTGCAAGCCGGAACCCGGTCCTTTGTCCGGTCCTCGCCTTCCCAGGCACCGGCGGCGCAAAGAGCTGCCTGTCAAGGCAGTAAGCGCCGCACCGGCCGCCGCTGGGGTTCAGTAGCCCCGAAACGCCCCAAAGGAAGCAGGGCAAGACCGCTAAAGAGGGCCAACCGAGGAAGCTGAGTCCCGACCACCGGCGCCGCAGTCAATGGAGCAACCATGGACTACGGTGGTGAAGAAAGAGGACTCAAAAGAAACTGGGAAGGCGGCGGCAAATAGTCCCGTAAAACCCGCAAAGAGGGCAGCCACGATCGGCACTCCGCGATCGTCCGCTGTGAGTGGTGACCCTGGAGCCGGAGGCTGTGGCTGCAGGCGTCACATGCGGTGATGTCATCACCGAGGGCGAAGGCGAAGATAAACCTCGCCTCCTGTGCCAACCAGATGGGTTTCCGCGTCTGCACCACAGGGGAGCTCACGTGTTTGAGATTCCGGCGCGAACAGCGGTGATGAGCGGACGCCCTCGCTCAAAACTTGGCGAGGTGCTCGCAGCGGCAGGAAAGCAGGTGCGGGTGTCCAGACAGCGAAGACTGCAAGAGGTCAAGGTGTCCGGTCTGGACGGCTCTGCTACAGTGGAGGGACGTGGTGACGGCCGTGACGAAGGCCAGGTGGCTGGCTGTCTAAGGAGGCTGTGAAATGCAGTGAGGTTGTGCGGTATCCCACAGGCCTTGGGATGGCCTGGGTCCGGTGTCCTGTGGCAGCTGCCAAGGAAAGGTAGCCGCCAATGGGCGACTTATGGTCTCGTGGGTGGCAGCCGTGGTCAGAAGCTGGTGGAGCCCTCACCTGTGAGGTGTTTCCGCTGCTTAGAAGCTGGACATGTGAGGGCTCAGTGCGTCGCCGCAGTCGATCGTGGGGAGCTGTGCTTCCGCTGTGGTGAATCTGGCCACAAGGCGGCACAGTGCTCCGCCAACCCGCGTTGCGCTGTGTGTGTGTCGCAGCCGAGCAAACCGGCGGACCACAAGATGGGGGCAAGGCCTGCAAGGCCGCGTTAAGAAGTGGAAAAAGGTTGGTCCGCCGCTGCCACCCAGGCACCAGCCAGTCAGCCGCAAGGGACGGTTGGAAGAAGCGATGGAGGAGGAACCGTCCCGTGACCGGGACTAGTCCGCAGCCGCCGGGAAGCGTAAGCGCAAGCATGCACCTACTTCCCCGAATTCGACTCGAGCTATGGCCCGGGAGTCCGTAGTTCCAGCATGAGTCAGTGAGGTGAGCGCGCCAGTAACGCGCTCTCATAAAAGGTTAAAAATGGCCGGGGCCTGCGTTTAGCAAGCCGCCACAGCTGTGCACGCGGAAGATAACACGCGCCCCGTATGCACAGCACTAGAGTGAGCAGATGGAACACCGTGGGGTTTTAGTCGGTGCAGGTCAGAGCATAACCCGCTCTCGTCGCGAGGGCGGGTATGCGTGAGCATTCCCACGAAAAACCAAAATCAGCACGAAAAACGAAGAAATGAAAATTTTTGCAAATGGAAAAAATTACGTTATTATGAAACTAAAATAACTGATTAGAACTAGACAGAAATGGCTAAATGCGGCGCAGGATGACTGTCTAACGATTACACTAAACAAATGCTACAACAAAAACCAATTTGGAATGCCCAAGACTCTAATGCACAAAGATATGTGTGGTTAGGTTAGGTTAGGTTAGGTTAGGTTAGGCTCCAAAATCAGTACGAAAAACGAAGAAATGAAAATTTTTACAAATGGAAAAAATTACGTTATTATGGAAACTAAAATAGCAGTTAGAACTAGACTAGAAATGGCTAAATGCGGCGCAGGATGACTGTCTTACGATTACACTAAACAAATGCTGCAACAAAACCAATTCGGAATGCTTAAGACTCTAATGCACAAGGAATATATGTGTGATTTAGAGTTGGGTTAGGTTAAGGTTAGGTTAGGTTAGGTAAGGCTCCAAAATCAGCACGAAAACTGAAGGAATGAAAATTTTTACAAATGGAAAAAATTACGTTATTATGAAACTAAAATAACTGATTAGAACTAGACTAGAAATGGCCTAAATGCGGCGCAGGATGACTGTCTAACGATTACACTAAACAAATGTTACAACAAAACCAATTTGGAATGGCAAGACTCTACAATGCACAAAGATATATGTGGTTGGGATTAGGTTGAGTTAGGTTAGGCTCAAAATCAGTACGAAAGTAGAAGAAATGAAAATTTTTACAAATGGAAAAAAATTGATTATTATGAAACTAAAATAGCAATTAGAACTGAATAGAAATGGCTAAATGCGGCACGGATGATGTCTTACGATTACACTAAACAAATGCGCTACAACAAAACCAATTCGGAATGCTTAAGACTCAATGCAAAAGTATAATATTGGTTAGGTTAAAGTTAGAGTTAGGTTAGGCTCCAAAATCAGCACGAAAAACGAAAAGAAATGAAAATTTTTACAAATGGAAAAAATTACGTTATTATGAAACTAAAATAACTGATTAGAACTAGACTAGAAATGGCCTAAATGCGGCGCAGGATGACTGTCTAACGATTACACATAAACAAATGCTACAACAAAAAGCAATTTGGAATGCTTAAGACTCTAATGCACAAAGATATATGTGGTTAGGTTAGGTTAGGTTAGGTTAGGTTAGGCTCCAAAATCCCAATTTACTGAAAAACAGAAAAAATAGAAAATTTTTACAAATGGAAAGAGCCACGTTATTATGAAACTAAAATAACTGATTAGAACTAGACTAGAAATGGCTATAAATGCGGCTGGGATGACTGTCTTACGATTACACTAAACAAATGCTGCAACAAAAACAAATTTAGATGCTTAAGACTCTAATGCACAAAGATATATGTGGTTAGGTTAGGTTAGGTTAGGTTAGGCTCCAAAATCGAGGTACGAAAAACAGAAGAAATGAAAATTTTTACAAATGGAAAAAAAGTACGTTATTATGAAACTAAAATAACTGATTAAGAACTGAATAGAAATGGCCTAAATGCGGCGCAGGATGACTGTCTTACGATTACACTAAACAAATGCTACAACAAAAACCAATTCCGGAATGCTTAAGACTCTAATGCACAAAGATATATGTAGTTGGGATTAGGTTAGAGTTAGGATTAGGTTAGGTTAGGTTAGGCTCCCTAAATCAGCACGAAAACGAAGAATTGAAAATTTTACAAATGGAAAAAAATTGCACGTTATGAAACTAAAATAACTGATTAGAACCTTCAGACTAGAAATGGCCTAAATGCGGCGCAGGATGACTGTCTAACGATTACACTAAACAAATGCTACAACAAAAACCAATTTGGAATGCTTAAGACTCTAATGCACAAAGATATATGTGGTTAGGTTAGGTTAGGTTAGAGTTAGGTTAGAGTTAGGTTAGGCTCCAAAATCAGCACGAAAAGCAAGAAAGAAATGAAAATTTTTACAAATGAAAAAATTACGTTATTATGAAACTAAAATAACTGATTAGAACTAGACTAGAAATGGCCTAAATGCAGCACCCAGGATGACTGTCTAACGATTACACTAAACAAATGCTACAACAAAAACCAATTTGGAATGCTTAAGACTCTAATGCACAAAGATATATGTGGTTAAGGTTAGGTTAGGTTAGGTTAGGTGAGTTAGGCTCCAAAATCAGTACAGCAGAAAGAAATGAAAATTTTTACAAATGGAAAAAAATTACGTTATTATGAAACTAAAATAACTGATTAGAACTAGACTAGGAAAATAGCTAAATGCAGCAGGATGACTGTCTTACGATTACACTAAACAAATGCTACAACAAAAATCAATTCAGGAATGCTTAAGACTCCTAATGCACAAAGATATATTGGTTAGGTTAGGTTAGGATTAGAGTTAGAGTTAGGTTAGGTTAGGCTCCAAAATCAGCACGAAAACAGAAGAAATGAAAATTTTTTTACAAATGGAAAAAAGAATTACGTTATTATGAAACTAAAATAACTTGATTAGAACTAGCCTAGAAATGGCCTAAATGCGGCGCAGGATGACTGTCTAACGATTACATAAACAGTATACAACAAAAACCAATTTGGAATGCTTAGAATACAATGCACAAAGATATATGTGGATTTAGGTTAGAGTTGGGATTAGGTTAGAGTTAGGCTCCAAAATCCCAGTACGAAAACGAAGAAATGAAAATTTTTACAAATGGAAAGAAAAAATTACGTTGTATGAAACTAAAATAACTGATTAGAACTAGACTAGAAATGGCCTAAATGCGGCGCAGGATGACTGTCCTTTACGATTACACTAAAACAAATGCTACAACAAAAACCAATTCAGATGCTTGAGACTCCTAATGCACAAAGATATATGTGGTTAGGTTAGGTTAGGTTAGGTTAGGTTAAGGCTCAAAATCAGCTGAAAAACAGAAGAAATGAAAATTTTTACAAATGGAAAAAAAGAATTACGTTATTAAACAAAACTAAAATAACTGATTAGAACTAGACTAGAAATGAAAGCTAAATGCGGCGCAGGATGACTGTCTAACGATTACACTAAAACAAATGCTACAACAAAAGCCATTTTGGAGATGCTTAAGACTCTAATGCACACAAAGATATATGTGGTTAGGTTAGGTTAAGGTTAGGTTAGGTTAGAGTTGGAAACCAAAATCAGTGTTACAACGAAAAGTAAAATTTTTACAAATGGAAAAAATTACGTTATTAGCTGACTAAATAACTGATTAGAACTAGACTAGAAATGAGCTAAATGCGGCGCAGGATGACTCTTACGATTACACTAAAACAAATGCTACAACAAAAACCAATTTGGAATGCTTAAAGGAGACTCTAATGCACAAAGATATATGTGGTTAGGTTAGGTTAGGTTAGGTTAGGTTAGGCTCCAAAATCCAATTACGAAAAAGCGAAAGAAATAAAAGAATTTTTACAAATGGAAAAAAAGTACGTTATTATGGAAACTAAAATAACTGATTAGAACTAGACTAGAAATGGCCTAAATGCGACTTGGGATGACTGTCTAGCGAGTACACTAAACCGTGCTACAACAAAAACCAATTCTGGAATCTTAAGACTCTAATGCACAAAAGGAATATATGTGGTTAAGGTTAGGTTAGGTTAAGATTAGAGTTAGAGCTCCAAAATCCAATTACAGAAAAACAGAAATGAAAATTTTTACAAATGGAAAAAAAATTACGTTATTATGAAACTAAAATAACTGATTAGAACTAGACTGAAATGTAAGCCTAAATGCGGCATGGGATGACTGTCTTACGATTACACTAAACAAATGCTACAACAAAAAGCAATTCGGAATACTTAAGACTCTAATGCACAAAGATATATGTGGTTAGGTTAGGTTGAGGTTAGAGTTAGAGTTGGGATTAGAGTTAGGCTCCAAAATCCTTTGAAAAACGAAGAAATAGAATTTTTACAAATGGAAAAAATTACGTTATTATGAAACTAAAATAACTGATTAGAACTAGACTAGAAATAGCTAAATGCATAGGATGACTGTCTAACAGTTACATAAACAAATGCTGCAACAAAAACCAATTTGGAATGCTTAGGAGCTCTAATGCTGCAAAATATGTAATGTGGTTGGTTAGGTTAGGTTCAAGTTAGGTTGGAGCTCCAAAATCAATTACAGAAAAACAGAAAATGAGAAATTTTTCAAATGGAAAAAATTACGTTATTATGAAACTAAAATAACTGTGATTAGAACTAGACTAGAAATGGCTAAATGCGAGCAGGGATGACTGTCTTACGATTACACTAAACGTGCTACAACAAAAACCAATTCGGAATGCTTAAGACTCTAATGCACAAAGATATATGTAGTTAGGTTAGGATTTAGAGTTAGGTTAGGTTAGGTTAGGTAAAGCTCCAAAATCCCAGCACGAAAAACAGAAAAGTAAGAAAATTTACAAATGGAAAAAATTACGTTATTATGGAGAACTAAAATAACTGATTAGAACTAGACTAGAAATGGCCTAAATGCGGCTGGGATGACTGTCTAACATTACACTAAACAAATGTTACAACAAAAACCAATTTGGAATGTAAGACTCTAATGCACAAAGATATATGTGGTTGGTTAGAGTTAGGTTAGGTTGGGTTAGGCTCCAAAATCAGTACGAAAACAGAAAATAGAAAATTTTTGCAAATGGAAAAAATTACGTTATTGTAAACTAAAATAACTGATTAGAACTAGACTAGAAATGGCCTAAATGCGGCGCAGGATGACTGTCTTACGATTACACTAAACAAATGCTACAACAAAAAACCAATTCGGAATGCTTAAGACTCTAATGCACAAAGATATATGTGGTTAGGTTAGGTTAGGTTAGGTTAGGCTCCAAAATCAGCACGAAAAACGAAGAAATGAAAATTTTTACAAATGGAAAAAAATTACGTTATTATGAAACTAAAATAACTGATTAGAACTAGACTAGAAATGGCCTAAATGCGGCAGGACTGACTGTCTAACGATTACACTAAACAAATGCTGTAACAAAAACCAATTTGGAATGTGTAAGACTCTAATGCACAAAGATATATGTGGTTAGGTTGGAGTTAGGTTAGGTTAGGTTAGGCTCCAAAATCAATTACGAAAAACGAAGAAATGAAAATTTTTACAAATGGAAAAAAATTACGTTATTATGAAACTAAAATAACTGATTAGAACTAGACTAGAAATGGCCTAAATGCGGCGCAGGATGACTGTCTTACGATTACACTAAACAAATGCTACAACAAAAAACAAATTTGGAATGCTTAAGACTCTAATGCACAAGATATATGTGGTTAGGTTAGGTTAAGGTTAGAGTTAGGCTCCAAAATCAATTACACGAAAACGAAGAAATGAAAATTTTTACAAATGGAAAAAATTACGTTATTATGAAACTAAAATAACTGATTAGGAACTGAATGGCCTAAATGCGGCGCAGGATGACTGTCTTACGATTACACTAAACAAATGCCACAACAAAAACCAATTCAGATGCTTAAGACTCCTAATGCACAAAGATATATGTGGTTAGAGTTAGGTTAGGTTAGGTTAGGTTAGGTTAGGTTAGGCTCCTAAATCAGCACGAAAAACAGAAGAATTGAAAATTTTTACAAATGGAAAAAATTACGTTATTATGAAACTAAAATAACTGATTAGAACTAGACTAGAAATGGCCAATGCGGCGCAGGATGACTTTAATCTAACGATTACACTAAACAAATGCTACAACAAAAACCAATTTGGAGTGCTTGGGCTGTACACAAAGATATATGTGGTTAGAGTTAGGTTAGAGTTAGGTTAAGTTTAGAGTTAGGCTCCAAAATCCTTTGAAAAACGAAGAAATGAAAGGTACACAAATGAAAAAAAAGTACGTTATTGCTGAGGCACAAAATAACTGATTAGAACTAGACTAGAAATGGCCTAAATGCGGCGCAGGATGACTGTCTAACAATTACACTAAACAAATGCTACAACAAAAACCAATTTAAGATTGTAGACTCTAATGCACGAGAATATATGTGGTTAGGTTGGAAGGATTTAGGTTAGAGTTAGGTTAGGCTCCAAAATCAATTTTGAAAAACGAAGAAATGAAAATTTTTACAAATGGAAAAAAAATTACGTTATTATGAAACTAAAATAACTGATTAGAACTAGATTAGAAATGGCCTAAATGCAGCGCAGGATGACTGTCTTACGATTACACTAAACAAATGCTACAACAAAAACCAATTCCGGAATGCTTAAGACTCTAATGCACAAAGATATATGTGGTTAGAGTTAGGTTAGGTTAGGTTAGGTTAGGTTAGGTTAGGCTCCAAAATCAGCACGAAAAGCAGAAGAAATGAAAAGTACACAAATGGAAAAAAAGTACGTTATTATGAAACTAAAATAACTGATTAGAACTAGCCTAGAAATGGCCTAAATGCGGCACTTAGGATGACTGTCTAACAATTACACTAAACAAATGCTACAACAAAAACCAATTTGGAATGCTTAAGACTCTAATGCACAAAGATATATGTGGTTAGGTTAAGGTTAGGTTAGGCTCCAAAATCAATTTTGAAAAACGAAGAAATGAAAATTTTTACAAATGGAAAAAAATTACGTTATTATGAAACTAAAATAACTGATTAGAACTAGACTAAAAATGGCCTAAATGCGGCCTTGGGATGACTGTCTTACGATTACACTAAACAAATGCTGCAACAAAAACCAATTTGGAATGTAAGACTCTAATGCACAAGATATATGTGAGTTGGAGTTAGGTTAGAGTTAGGTTAGGTTAGGCTCCAATCAGTACAGCAGAAGAAATGAGAATTTTGCAAATGGAAAAAAAGTATTATTATGAAACTAAAATAACTGATTAGAACTAGACTAGAAATGGCCTAAATGCGGCGCAGGATGACTGTCTTACTCATTTACTTGAAATACATTTCTAGTCTAGTTCTAATAAATACATTTCT
>JAGSMU010000587.1:0-7500 GCA_029286865.1 Teinopalpus imperialis
AGTCTAGTTCTAATCAGTAATTTTAGTTTCATAATTACGTAATTTTATTCCATTTGTAAAATTTTCATTTCTTCGTTTTCGTGCTGATTGGTTTCAACCTAACCCAACCTAACCTAACCTAACCTTTTTTACATGGGGAAATGCCGATGATACCCACTTGCAAGGCGCGCGATGGGTTATGCCGGACTCGCACCGACTAAAACCCCATGGTGGTCGCCACCGGTACCGCGCGAAGGGTCGCGGATCTCCGTGGGTGAACGCAACCGGGTAACCCCCTGGTGCTTCGCTGGGATAGCTCGTCTCGGGCGTGCGAGATCGCACCCCAGAACCCTGCGGAACTATCACGACGACACGGTACCACGTCGTGCTGCCGTCCTCCTGGGCTTCATATTGACGGTTTGAATTCACCGTCAGCGACCCGTAGGGCCCCTGTTTACGGTAGGGACCGGAGCGGGCCGTGACGAGGCGCGAGCGCCGCGTCGGCCCTGCCTCGAGCAGGATCGGTCCTCTATCCGCTCGGCAGCCTTTCGGACCATTATGCCCGAGGCTACGGCCCTCCACGCCGATTCCCGCGCAGCATTGCCGACATCGACTGCTGGCAGGGACAGGTTCGTGACCGACCAAGACCCGCCGTCGGCCTTCCCCACGCCGGGCAAGCGGCGAGCGTGTGCGATGCGGGTTCGTTGCCGCCACAGCAGCACCGTCGTCGCGACCGATTTTACAGGTAATCACCGAAGCAACCGTGCCTGGTGATCACCTGCGTAAGTCTGTAGGTGAGCCTCCCCGTCGCCGCATCCAGGCTTCGAAGACCGGCAGGAATGCTCCGACGACGCGTTTGCGCGCATAGTGCCTCGCGGAGCCTTGCGCGCCACGTCGCGAATGCGATACGTCGTTCCTGCCGTTTTACCGCCTCGAGCGCCTCTTCTGGCTCGCCACCACTGCCTGGCGTAGGACGCGAATTCCCGTGATACACCGAACCTAACCTAACCTAACCTAACCTAACCTAACCTAACCTAACCTAACCTAACCTAACCTAACCTAACCTAACCTAACCTAACCTAACCTAACCTAACCTAACCTAACCTAACCTAACCTAACCTAACCACCGATATCTTTGAGTATTAGGGTCTCACGCATTCCAAATTTGTTTTTTGTTGTAGCACTTGTTTAGTTTAATCGTTAGACACCCTTTTGCGCCGCATTTAGGCCAATTCTAGTTCTAATCAGTAATTTTAGTTTCATAATTACGTAATTTTATTCCATTTGTAAAATTTTCATTTCTTCGTTTTTCGTGCTGATTTTGTAGCCTAACCTAACCTAACCTAACCACATATATCTTTGTGCATTAGAGTCTTAAGCATTCCGAATTGGTTTTGTTGTAGCACTTGTTTAGTTTAATCGTTAGACAGTCATCCTTCGCCGCATTTAGGCCATTTCTAGTCTAGTTCTAATCAGTAATTTTAGTTTCATAATTACGTAATTTTATTCCATTTGTAAAATTTTCATTTCTTCGTTTTCGTGCTGATTTTGTAGCCTAACCTAACCTAACCTAACCTAACCTAACCTTTTTTACATGGGGAAATGCCTACGATAACCCACTTCGTGGGGCAAGGATGGCTATGCCGGACTCGCACCGATCAAACCCCATGGTGGTGTCGCCACCACCGCTCGCGTGAAGGGTCGCGGGATCTCCGTAAGGAACGCAAACTCGTAACCCCTGCGCTTCGCTGGGATAGCTCGTCCCGGGGCGTGCGAGAAGATCGTTCCCAGAACCCTCGCCGGAACTATCACGACGACACGGTACCACGTCGTGCCGTCGTCCTCCTCGGGTCGCTCATACTGGACGGTCGGCCCCTTAATTCGATCGTCAGCGACCCGTAGGCCCCGTTTACGGTAGGGGATCACCGAGGGCCGTGACGAGGCGCGCGAGCGCCGTCGGCCCTGCCTCGAGCAGGATCGGTCCTCTCTATTCCGCTCGGCAGCCTCTTCGGACCATTACGGTCTCGCAGAAGGAGGTTACGCCCCACGCATTCCCGCATTGCCGACACGACTGCCGGCAGGACAGGTTCCGTCCGATGTGACCGACCAAGACCCGCCGCTCGGCTTCCCACGCCGGGCAAGCGGCGAGCGTGTGCGATGCGGGAGTCTCGGTCGTTGCCGCCACAGTGGAAGCACTCGCCGTCGCCTGCGATCGATTTCTCCTACACAGGTAATCACCGAAGCAACCGTGCCCGGTGATCACCTGCGTAAGTCTGTAGGTGAGTTCTTCCTCCTCGTCGCTGCATCCAGGCTTCTGGAAGACCGGCAGGAATGCCTGACGACGCGTTTGCGCGCATAGTGCCTTTCGCGGAGCCTTGCGCGCCACGGGCCGCGAATGCGATACGTCGTTCCTTGCCGTTTTACCGCCTCGAGCGCTCTCTTTTCTGGCTCGCTACCACTGCCTGGGCGTGCAGGGACGCGAATTCGGTGATACACCTCGAACCTAACCTAACTCTAACCTAACTCTAACCTAACCTAACCTAACCTAACTTAACCTAACCTAACCTAACCTAACTCAACCTAACCTATCCTAACCTAACCTAACCTAACCTAACCTAACCTAACCTAACCTAACCCGCCAATATCTTCGTGGTATAACGCCTAGTGTATGTCAAGTTTGTGTTTTAAAGTAGTAATTGAGTAGTTTAATCAGTCTAAAGTCTTCTTGCGCCGCTTTCAGGCCGTTTTCTCGTTTTATCAGTTTTAAGTTTTCTTAGTTACGTAATTATATTAGATTTATAAAGTTTTATTTTTGTTAGTTTTCGTGTTGTTTTTGCTCCCGATCGGTAGGTCCCTGTCCACAACCGACGAATCAGCCGAAACCTGGAACAGAAACGCACAAAATTAGGAAAAAATCACAAATTTATAGCAAACCGAGGTGTAGTGGTGAAGTCCTATTTTAAAGGAATTTGCCAATATCTTCGTGGTATAACGCCTAGTGTATGTCAAGTTTGTGTTTTAAAGTAGTAATTGAGTAGTTTAATCAGTCTAAAGTCTTCTTGCGCCGCTTTTCTTCGTTTTCGTGCTGATTTTGGAGCCTAACCTAACCTAATCCTAACCTAACCTAACCTAACCTAACCTAACCTAACCTAACCTAACCTAACTCAACCTAACCTAACCTAACCTAATCCTAACCTAACCTAACCTAACCTTAACCTAACCTAACCCGCCAATATCTTCGTGGTATAACGCCTAGTGTATGTCAAGTTTGTGTTTTAAAGTAGTAATTGAGTAGTTTAATCAGTCTAAAGTCTTCTTGCGCCGCTTTCAGGCCGTTTTCTCGTTTTATCAGTTTTAAGTTTTCTTAGTTACGTAATTATATTAGATTTATAAAGTTTTTATTTTTGTTAGTTTTCGTGTTGTTTTTGCTCCCGATCGGTAGGTCCCTGTCCACAACCGACGAATCAGCCGAAACCTGGAACAGAAACGCACAAAATTAGGAAAAATCGCCCGCCCACCCTCCCAGTCTTCATTACTTAGGTAGATTTCTACCCAACCATTAAAATCATAAAAATATTAAATTCATATTTGACTGAAAATGATCGGAATACGCACACCAACAAAAGGCCACCAAAGCCGCAAGCGAGGACCTTCCGAAGGCAACATCTGTGAGCGTCACAGAAGACTTACTCATGTCGAGTCCCCTAGAAGCAGAGGTCGCTTCCTCTACCAACACACCTGTGATCAGCGATGAAGTGGCAACGCATGTGCTTCCTCCTAGTTCTAGAGGATCGTTGTCAAGGTCCGCTATTAGCGATGCGTCTCTGGACGGACAGAAGCAGTCGGGTAAGACTGGCACATTGGCGGTCCGCCAAAAACAGAAAATAGCGACGTCCCAGAATCCAAAAGAAAAGACCCGCAGACCATCAGCGGAGGCCACAGACGACACACAGAAGATCGAGGTCGCAAAATACGCGGATCGAATAAGCGAGGCTAGGGCCTGCCTCCACAAAGCCAAGCTGAATCTGAACAACTCTAGAAACCTGAGGACAGACATTAAGATGGAAGTCACTCAGGCTATAGAGAGGCTCTATCAGCTGGTCAAGGAGGCAGAGAGAGACAGGAGTCCAGAGACAGAGACAATAGATAAGGAGAAGAAGGCGATAGAACCGGAACAGGGTCACGAGACAAGAAAAGAAGAAGTAGAAAACACATTTTTAAGAAAGTTAGAGGAACATGGAAAACTTCTAGAAGAAAACAAAAAAGAAATGGAAAAACTAAAGGAGCAGTTAAAGAGGCAAGAAATTAGGGAAGATAAAGTATCCTACGCAAATGTTGCGGCCAGACCAAGGAGGACATCGCCAGCAGAGAACATGGCCATGCACTCCGTGGCGATTACATCTACGGATGAAAGAGAAACAGGAGATCAGGTGATAGACAAAATAAGAAAGGCAATAAATGCTACAGAAGTAGGCCTTAGAATAGATAAAATAAGGAAAGCAAAGGACAGGAAAGTGATAGTGGGATGTAGCACGCAAGAAGAGGTGAACAGAGTGAAAGACAGAATAAAGAAAGCAGGTACTTTGAATGTTGATGACGTCAAAAATAAAGATCCATTGGTGATACTGAAGGACGTCATGCAGTATAACACCGACGAGGACGTAGTAAAAGCTATCAAGGCTCAGAACAAACATCTTTTTCAGGATGTCATCGGGGAAGACCTACGAATGGAGGTCAAGTACAGGAAAAAGACTAGGAACCAACTCACAGCACATATAGTGATGAAAGTCTCACCTCGACTGTGGAACCGCCTAACGGAGGCAGGGGTGGTACACGTGGATCTGCAGCGGATAAGAGTGGCCGATCAATCCCCGCTGATACAATGCTCCAGATGTTTGGGGTATGGGCACAGCAAGAAATTATGCACTGAAACCGCAGATGTCTGTAGCCACTGCGGGGGCCCACACCTCAGAACGGAGTGCACCGCCTGGCTCTCCGGAGAAGTACCGAGCTGTCGGAATTGCACGAAGGCAAAGATAGAGAAAAAGGACCACAACACATTTAGCATGGAGTGTCCGGTGAGAAAGAGGTGGGAGACCCTGGCTAGATCGACGGTGGCATATTGCTAAGGGCGTCCAAGGGGCAGGTAGCACTCCAAATGTCATCAGTAACCACTGGTATCACGCGGTCCAAGCAAACCTTCAAAGGAGTGAACTCGCCACGGCCGAATTAATCATCGAGGCAGCTAGGCGGAAAATAACGTTCGCCATAGTCCAGGAGCCCTATATCGGGCGGATCGGGGAGATGCGACACTACCAGGGCACAAGAATAGTACAATGTCATACCCGAACCACCGGGAAGGTGATCAAGGCTGCCATTGTACTGTTCGACGACACCATTGACGTCACACAGTGCCCCGACCTCACAACTGAGAACATAGTTGTTGCCAAATTGAGAACAGGGGCCTGGGAGATAGGAGTGGTGTCGGTGTACCTGGAAGGTGATAAGCCCATTGATCCATACCTGGACTCTATTAAAGCGGCCGTGGAGGGTTTGAGGACTGGAAGCGTGATACTGGGTGGAGACGTGAACGCGTGGAATACGTGGTGGGGCAGCCGGGAAGTGGATAATAGGGGGTTGGAGTTAGCGGCCACATTGGATGAACTGGAGCTCCATATACTCAACCAGGGGACTGAGCCCACCTTCGACACCATTAGAGGTGGGAAGAGATTCTCTAGCTGCGTCGATATAACAACCTGTTCGACGGACCTGCTCGGTAGAGTGGAGGACTGGAGGCTCTCTGGAGAGATATCTAGCTCGGACCACAAGGCAATCCTATTCAGTATAAATTTGGAAAAATCTGTAGGCGTAGACGTTAAAAGAACAACACGAAAGTACAATACAAAGAAGGCAAATTGGAGCGAGTTTTGTGAGAAACTCGCTCATTCTTGGAAGGACAGGAACATTACTAAAACAGAAGTAGAAACGATAAAAAACAAAGAAGAATTAGATAAAGTAATAGATAATTATGCAAAAACCATCGTAAAAACATGTGAAAATACAATGCCGAAATTAGAGAGTAGAAGACGAATAGGGTTGCCTTGGTGGACCAAAGAGCTGTCAAAACTCAAAAAGGGAAGTCTCCAGGTTGAAGCGACGAATATCCTACGCTGCGCCGGTCCGTCGAGAGCTGGTCGTCGGACAGTATATCGATGCAAAAGAAAGATACCATCTGGAGATGAAGACGGCTCAGACTACTAGCTGGAAACAGTTCTGTGGTAGACAGAACCGAGAAACAATGTGGGATGGGGTATACAGGGTGATAGGTCGCACAACCGTTAGACAAGAAGATATCCCTCTTGTCAGGGATGGTAGAGCCTTGGGCGGTGAGGAATCAGCCAGAATCTTGGTAGAGACCTTTTACCCGGAGGATAAAGCCGAAGATGATGACTCGGAGCACAGGCAGGTCAGAGCAGTTGCTGGAATTGTAAATAAAAGATCTCATGACGAGTTCTGTGACCCACCCTTTACAATGGAGGAGCTGATGTGGGCCGCGAACAGCTTTAATCCGAAAAAGGCTCCTGGCATGGACGGCCTCACAGCAGATATTTGCGTGGCGGCCATTACCCTGGACCCGGCACTGTTTCTAGCGCTCATCAACAAGTGTCTCAGCCTTGCACACTTCCCGGCTAGTTGGAAAGAGGCAGTGATAGTGGTGCTCAGGAAACAGGGGAAAGAAGACTACACCCACCCCAAATCATACAGGCCGATTGGGCTATTGCCTGTATTGGGGAAGATCATGGAAAAGGCAATCATCCGGCGGGTCAAGTGGTATACCGTACCTGGGATCAGTCCGAATCAGTATGGCTTCATGCCGCAGCGTAGCACCGAGGACTCCCTCTATGAAATGATACAGCTTGTGAGGAGACAATTAGTGAACAAAAAGCTGATTGTGCTTGTGTCACTTGACATAGAGGGAGCCTTCGACAGCGCGTGGTGGCCGGCCATACGATGCAGACTGGCGGAAACCGGGTGTCCAGCGAATCTGAGACGCCTTGTTGATAGCTATTTTGAGGATAGATCAGTGCGTCTCAGGTATGCTGGGGCGGAATGTGTCAGGCAGACAACAAAGGGTGCGTACAAGGATCCATAGGGGTCCAATATTCTGGAACTTGTTGCTGGATCCATTGTTGAGGAGCTGAGTGGCAGGGGAGACCACTGCCAAGCTTTGCAGATGATGTGGTCCTAATTTTCTCGGGGAACACGGCACTAGAAGTGCAGGAGCGGGCCAATGCTGCCCTCGAACATGTTCGGAAGTGGGAATCAAAACAAACTTAAATTTGCACCACATAAGACCCAAGCAATGCTGATCACAAACAAGTTAAAATACGATTCACCACTTCTCAGTATGGGAGGAACGCATTGAGCTGTCCCGCGACATAAAAATACTCGGCCTCACAGTTGACTGTGGATTAACATTCAATACACACGTCAAGAATGTGTGCCACAAGGTACAAAACC
>JAGSMU010000587.1:12500-20581 GCA_029286865.1 Teinopalpus imperialis
TGCGGTCTCGCTTACGTTCTCTGCAGCCTCCTTCAGCGCCTTCACCCACACGCCCTTAAGGTTCTTTGACCTTTGGGCCACCATGGAGATGACGCCGACGCTGTCCTCGATCCTCTTCTGCAGCTCCGACGTTTTAGTCAGTCGCCATCGTTGGACGACGACTCCGACAGGGTTGTTATCCTGCCGGCCCGGAGCTGACGAGACGACGATGTTAGTTCCGGGCTTCCGCCTCTACCCTCATTTCCGCTTCTTTAGCGGCCACCAACGCCATTGGCCTGCAAGGCCTACGTACTCCCAGTCGTTGGGGTCGTCCTCGACCTCGTTTGGCAGGTGTTGCTGCCTTTCCCCGACCACTGCCCACATCTTGGCCCATCGCCGGACCAACACTGATCTCTGCGTCCTTAGACGGACGTTTCCTCCTGCTATAATTCTTTCATCGAGTGACTCCACGCTAAGCATAGAGTCGCTCGTGTCATCGTCACTATCTACCCTCAAGTTTTGTTTTCAAATTGCTCATATTTGTTCCCACGATTAAGGTCGAAAGACGGTCGATCCCCGGGTGACGCCTATTCCGGAGACAAGGCTACATACTGTGGGGGTCGCCTGGTACCCACAGGTTTTCAAGACTTCGCTGTCTGATTATTTTATAGAGGTTTACTCCCTCGCGGCCGGCCAATTAAGGCAGTTCTCCGCTCCGCTGCACTTCGACGTACCCCATTATCGTCAACACTGGGGTCTTTGACGAAAGTACAGCGGGTTACGGCGCGCTGGGAGAACCGACGTAACTCCCCAGTTTTTGACGGTTGAATGCCCGGCGGCAGTGTGAGTGCACACCGGACCCGTCCACCACTATGAGCATTAGGCACTGGAAACGATATATCGTCACCAGTTCTAATACCCACCATCATTTGTTGCCTTTCCCCGGATACAGAAATCAAGGAGAAATGCAACCTCCCATTAACATTTAGTTGAGTGCCGGCGGCAGTAAAGCGCACACCGAGCCTGTCCCCACATTCAGAACATTAGGCACTGCCAACGACGTATCGCCACCGGTTCTAATGCACACCCTCATTTTGTTGCCTTTCCCCGGATACTTTGATCAAGGAGAAATGCAACCTCCACCCTCGCATTGGGCACTGAGAACGACGTATCGTCACCAGTTCTAATACCCACCATCATTTGTTGCCTTTCCCCGGATACAGAAATCAGGAGGAAATGCAACCCCTGCCACTCCGCTGTGCCCTCCGCTTATCAGAGGGACGCAGGCAACAATCCCCTGTCAGAACATTCGCCACTGGCAACAACGTGTCATCACCAGTGCCCAGGGTGCACTGTCCCGGCGTTGCCTTTCCCCGGATACAATGGTATCAAGGGAAATTCAACGACCAGGCACTCGGAGGTTTTCTGACGTGGCACCCCAACCTAACCTAACCTAACCTAACCTAACCTAACCTAACCTAACCTTTTTTTTTTTTTACATGTAGGGAAATGCCACCACATGCCCGCCCCTGCGAAGTGAATTAAAGGAGCGGAGTTATGTCGGACTCGCACCGACTAAAACCCCACGGTGGTCGCCACCAACGCTCGCGAGGGGTCGTGGACTTCCGTTAGAACGCAACCGCAACCCCCTGCGCTTCGCTGGGATAGCCCGTCCGGGGGCGTGCGTGAAGATCGCACCCCAGAACCCTCACGGGACTATCACGACGGCACGGTACCACGTCGTGCCGTCGTCCTCCTCGGGGTCGCTCATACTGGACGGTCGGAGCCCCCACCTGATCAAAGGCCCGTAGGGCCCCGTTTACGGTAGGGGATCACCAGGAGGGCCGTGACGAGGCGCGCGAGCACCGCGTCGGCCCGTCTCCGAGCAGGATCGGTCCTCTCTCTATCCCACTCGGCAGCCTCCTTTCCGGACCATTACGGTCTCGCAGAAGGAGGCTACGGCCCTCCACGCCGGTTCCCCGCGCAGCATCGCCGACACGACTGCTGGCAGGGACAGGTTCCGTCCTATGTGACCGACCAAGACCCGCCGCTCGGCTTCCCACGCCGGGCGAAGCAGCGAGCGTGTGCGATGCGGAGTCTTGGTCGTTGCCGCCACAGTGGAAGCAATTCGCCGTCGCCTCGCGACCGATCTTACGCAGGTAATCACCCGAAGCATCCATGCCCGGTGATCACCTGCGTAAGTCTGTAGGTGAGTCTTCCTCCTCGTCGCTGCATCCAGGCTTCGAAGACCGGCAGGAATGCTCCGACGACGCGTTTGCGCATACTGCTCCTCGCGGAGCCTTGCGCGCCACGTCGCGAATGCGATACGTCGTTCCTGCCGTTTTACCGCCTCGAGCGCCTCTTCTGGCTCGCCACCACCGCTCTGGCGTAGGACGCGAATCCGGTGATACACCCTCGCGTCCATGTCCGCCAGTATATCCAGAGGTGGAAAGCGAGCCAGGATCGTCGCCGCCTCAAACGATACCGTGCGGTATCCTCGTACGACCAATATGGCCATCCTACGCTGGACGCTGTAGATCTTAGTTCTACAGCGTCGGATGGCCAGCCTTCGCCAGATGGGCGCCCGTACAAGGCTGCGGATCGTACGACCCAGCGTAGAAGGCGGCGGACTTCCTCACTTGGTCCCCGAGATTGGGCAGCAGTCTGTGCATAGCACCCGCTACCCTCTCGATCCGGGGACCAGGCGCTCGAAATGCTCTTCGAAGCCCCAGCGACTGTCCAGAGTGAGGCCTAGATACTTCATGTACCGCCCCACTCTGACTTCAGACTCACCTACTCGGACGCACGAGTGGGGTGGTTCCCCTGCTGCGCGGCAGCTTGTGGAACCATAGCGCCTCGGTCTTATGAGGCGCTACCTCCAGTCCCAACTCGTGGACTTTGGCGACGACGATTTCCGCCCCAAGCTCGGCGAGCTCCTTGGTCCTCGAAGGAGTCCCCGCTGGCGACCACCAACGTGTCGTCAGCATAACAGACGACATTAACGCCAGCGGGGAGCTCGACTCGCAGAACAGAGTCGTAGGCGAGATTCCACAGTAACGGGCCTAATACCGACCCTGTGGAACCCACACTGGATCTCCCTCCGGATCCTCGTACCGTCTCGGTCCATGTACAAGATGTACCTGTCGCGCAAGTAGTCCGCGATCACGCCTTGCAGGTAGGGGAACACCATGGTGTACGAGTCCCCTAATCGCGTCCCAGGGCAGGAGTTAAAGGCGTTGACGATGTCAATGTTTATCGCCAACGCCACTCCGCCCCGGGACACAGCCTGCCTGACAGGAGCGGACGCGCAGGACCGCGTCGATGGTTGAACGCTCCCGTCGGAAACCGAACTGGTTTTCGGCGAGATCGGGACCGACACGCGACAGATGCCCGTTGAGACGGGCGGCAAGAATTCTCTCGAATAACTTGCCAGCCTCGTCCAACAGGCATATGGGACGGTACGCAGAGGAGAATCTGCGACTCTGTCTGCCTTCTTCAAGAGGACCATTCGGGCCTCCTTCCAGGCCCTAGGAACGAGGAGTTACGGAGGCAACTGGTGAACAGCTGCCTCAGCCTGTTCCCGAGGTAGCCAGACTCAATACCCAGACCGGCCGGGAATTTGCCGGGTCCTGGCGCGGTGTTCCGGCTCTCCTCGCTGCCCACGGCTCGGTCCAGCTCCTGTGCGGTCACCCCATTTCTTCACTCCAATGACACGAAGATTGGGGGTAGACTGAGGACTTGACCGACCCTCCGGAAAAGAGCGAGCTAATCACTCTTCCCAAGAGGGCCGGATCGAGTTTGTCACCGGGGGCGTCCCGCTACCTGAGCTTCCTAGCACCATCCTGTACGGACGCCCCACGGATCCTCGTTGAGTCCCTCCAGAAGCTCTCCAGGACCGAGACCTGGCGTTGCAGACAGCTGCCTGCAACGCCTTCGTGGCTCGATACGCCTCGTAGAGTCTGGCTATCTCCTCACTCGGAGCTCGCCTTCGCCTCCTTCGGGCTCTGGTGTACTGGCGGCGGCTCCACAAGCAGATCGCTCGCAGCTCCGCGATCTCTGCCGACCACCAGTACACCGCCCCGCGCTTGGGGCAACCGGTCCGGGGCATCGACGCGTCACAAATACGCGTCATCGTGTCCCGGAACCAGTTCGCTTCCACTTCCGGATCGGACGGAACCTCTTCGGCGCTTTCTGGCCATATTGCAACGTTGGCGGCGGCCCCGAGCAAGTCTCGGTCTAGCCGCTTGAGACACCAACGTCGCGTGTGACTGCCTTCTCGGCGGCTGGTGACAGCGTCGGGGCGGCGGATTGCAAGATCGAATAAAATATGGCGGTGGTCCGATAACGTGACCACCTCCTCTGCAACCCGCCACCCCGACAACATTCGCATCGCAGCGGGAGTCGCCCATGTAAGATCCACGACCGACTCCCCCTGCCAGCGCACGCACGTGCTTACGGACCCCCGATTTGCCAGTCGGAGGTCCAATCCAGCCGCCCATTCCATCACCGTCTCTCCCTTCGGACTGTCGCTGGGATTCCCCCACGCCCTGGCGTGGGCGTTGGAAGTTCTGTTAATCGACGGACGAGAGGGAGGCACCTGCGAACGCAGAGTGCCACCTCGTCCAGGTACACCTCGTAGTCGGCGAGGACCTCGCGGGAGAGACGTAGCAGCCAACTATGGCCAGGGTGCCCCATTGCACTGCAACGAAGCCCTGACCCCTTCCCAATAGGGAGCAGGGTGGGACACCCTCTCCACCCCCCCAGTAGATCGCTACGGAACCCAGCTCATCGCCGAACCAGTGAGGGTGGTCCGGCACGGCATAGGGCTCCGCCGCTACTGCCAGAGCAACCCGGCACTCCGCAATGGTCTGCATAAACAAATGCTGAGCATTGCGGCAGTGGTTCAGGTTGCTCTGAAACCTAACCTAACCTAACCTAACCTAACCTAACCTAACCTAACCTAACCTAACCTAACCTAACCTAACCTAACCTAACCTAACCTAACCTAACCTAACCTAACCTAACCTAACCTAACCTAACCAAGGAAGCGGCGACCAATATAAAAGTACTGGGCCTCGCCCAATACTCTAATACCAACCTGGTAGCAGCTCGGGTAACCGTCGGGGCGTTAACTCTCTTCCTGGCCTCCATCTACATAGAGCCCGATGCTGATCCCTCGAACGCCCTGGTTCGAGCGGACAAATTTTTTGCGGAGAATAGCACCTCCCGATGCATCCTGGGGGGAGATCTTAATGGATGGCACCCTGCTTGGGGCAGCGCGCGTCCCAATACACGAGGAGAGACACTAGCAGACATGATAAACGGTCATAATCTTTTCATTTTGCAACATGGGTAACACCTACCTTCGAGACGGTCACCCACGGACGCGTGCGTTCCTCCATCATAGATCTGACCATGGCCTCAGCCTCTGTAATTGACGATATTGTCGACTGGAGAGTGAATTTGGACGCTTGCCCAATTTCACAGCATAACGCCATTGAATTCCGCATAAATCTCAATAGAAATCTAATCGACAACAACAATACCAACATATCCACTTTCAAGTACAAAGAGCCATAAAGCAAACTGGGCAGCGTTCAGGTCCTCTCTCTTGACTCACATGGCCCGCTCTGACATCAACGACGCAGTAATCGCAGACCTCGATCACTGCGGTCTGGAAGCTCATCGACCAAATCACACATATCATTCATCTGGCATGCGAGGATTCCATGCCGACCAAAGGGTAGTGGGGACCATACAAGCCACCCTGGTGGACAGACGATCTGGAGGCCCGTAAGAGGAGGTTATCGCTCTTCACCGCAGTCTCCACGCAGCCAGACGTCAACCATGCACCGACACCGACACCGACATCAATAGCATTGCCAGCAGGCTCCACAGCAAACGTCTCATTTACGCTCAAGAGCTATAACAAGCTTCCACGGCCGATTTTCGGAACTTTTGCAAACTTCAGATCAAAGAAAATGTATGGTCACTCACGAACAGACTCCTTAAGGAACCTAACCCCAAAAAACCTCCATGCACAATTAAAATCGGAAACGATTTCACAAACGACTCCTTACAGACAGCCAATGCCTTAATTCACCACTTCTATCCCGATGACACCGCCGATGATTGTCCTAAACATTGGTCACTAAGACTACAAACTGAGAACATGCCTGACACACCCAACGAACCCCCGTTTATTGCAGAAGAAGTCCTGGAACTTCTTAAAACATGAACCCCAAGAAGGCACCGGGTATGGACGGCCTCACGTCAGATATCTGCACCCGCTTCTTCCTCGTATTTCCCAAACTCACAACTGACGTTCTCAATAGATGCCTTGAACTGCAGCATTTCCCCAGGCAGTGGAAGCAGGCCTATGTGAAAATCATCCCCAAGCCCGGTAAAGCCGATTACAGCTCGCCTACATCCCACAGACCCATAGGACTGCTCCCAGTGTTTGGCAAGCTGCTGGAGAAGTTGATGATCAGTAGGGTCACTCACGCCTCTTCCGCTGCCGGCATGCTCAACCCCCGTCAATTCGAAATGTGCAAATGCGATAGTGCGTTATCGGGCTTCTTTTAGAAGAGATAACATATTTATATTTATATACATAGTCTCGAAATGATAAATAAGTAAATATTAGATAATTAAAGAATTAAATAAAACAATAAACCCAACAAAGTCAACATGTGAACGCGACGCGTTTTTATTTTAGATATCTTTATGTTCATACGTCGACTTCATTGTAGTCGGAGTTTTGTTCAAACGATAATACCTTTTCAGAAAACTCGCAGAGTTTTTTTTATAGTATAAAGAGTTACATGTACTTAATCCTGAACAAAGATTGAAGATCCACATGCGTTCTCACTCCTGAGGACTGGAGGACTAAGTTAGAAAAGAACTGCATTTTGACTCAACCACCTACTAACAAATCAAATCTTTCTGCTATGGCTAAATAACTCTAAAATACAGTTGAATCTGTACTATGAATATTTGATTTATAAAAAATATGATATCATTATAAATTTAAGAAATAATTTCTAAGATTTTACTTAAGTGTACCAGCAAACTTTTGAAGTCGTTTGTTATTTTTATTTTACCGACTAACTAATAAAAAATATAATCCAGACATTATTTGAAGAAGCATATAGTTTGTCTATTAACAAACTTTAAATAATTGTCTTACGTTTCATGTTAAATAAGTGCGACAACCTGTTCTTGAAAATAACAATAATTAATACAGATTAAAAGAAAACAGTGCCAAAGATGATGAAAGGTCGATGACCAATAACTTGGAATAAACGATACGTTCATTATCGTACGTTGTATAATGTTTTGCGGTCTGTGTTCCAACATTACAAGCCAGAACACAGTCGACTGTATTTGATGTTGCACATCTGTATACATTCAGAAGAGATCTTTGTCCCCTATATGTGTATCCATATCTAGTATAAGGCAGCAAAAATATATCACAAACAAATACAAATCACTCGTAACCTCAAAATTAATTTTTGCTCTTTTGATGGCTTTCGATGTTAGAAAATTTACAATTTTTTTCCATTATTTTCAGCGAGTGGTGATGTGAGTGCACGTATGTGAGCCTGTGGCCGGCGCTGGGTGGTGGCGCCGGGCGCTGGTGTACTAACAATGATTTTGACGATCGACTTCACAAAAATTGCCTACCCAATTCAATATTAAAGCTGCATACTGCTTTTATTTGTTTTACCAGCTACAAGTTTTATTTGTTCAATATTAATATCTTATGGTATATGTGTAATAAATAGTTGTTGTTGTTTAATAAATTTCTCCACGTCAAGAGTTGACAGGTAGAGAATGCCAAAAGCATTAAGACAGGCCTCTTTTGAAAAAATGAGGTGTTTACAACTGAAGATTAACAAGTCGATCTTGAGCACATGTTTTCCAGCCCTGAGAACTGAGCTGAACTAATCCAAATACCTCTCTTCAGAAGCCGATACGCATATACCACCGAAACAAAACGCAACAGCCCATTCATTGCGTTGGTATTCTGTGTGGGCATATCCATCCAGATGAGCCACCATTCATGCTGCAGCTAGAGGCAAGATACAATTTTGACGATC
>JAGSMU010000588.1:0-18987 GCA_029286865.1 Teinopalpus imperialis
GACTTCACAAAAATTGCCTACCCAATTCAATATTAAAGCTGCATACTGCTTTTATTTGTTTTACCAGCTACAAGTTTTATTTGTTCAATATTAATATCTTATGGTATATGTGTAATAAATAGTTGTTGTTGTTTAATAAATTTCTCCACGTCAAGAGTTGACAGGTAGAGAATGCCAAAAGCATTAAGACAGGCCTCTTTTGAAAAAATGAGGTGTTTACAACTGAAGATTAACAAGTCGATCTTGAGCACATGTTTTCCAGCCCTGAGAACTGAGCTGAACTAATCCAAATACCTCTCTTCAGAAGCCGATACGCATATACCACCGAAACAAAACGCAACAGCCCATTCATTGCGTTGGTATTCTGTGTGGGCATATCCATCCAGATGAGCCACCATTCATGCTGCAGCTAGAGGCAAGATACAGCGTAGGGTTTCAAAATAACTTAAATAAAATATGATTTCTTTTAGGTCAATATGGATTTTTTAACAGGGTAGAGACTTCACTTCAGTTTCTTTCTAGCTGCAGAATGAATAGGTCATCTCGTCCGGGGCAGGGCCACGCTCTCACAGAATACCAGCGTAAAATAGCAGCATAATGCTGCTGTATTTCGTATGATGAATGCAGGGATCCGAGATCTCTATTACTGATGACCAGCATTCCATCTCTGTCCTGGAGGTTGACAAAGATTTGCATTATGATTCCTTGTATTATATATATTGTAGGATGAATGCACATGTCATGGGCTGCAGGAATTACTATTTCAGGTGAAGCTGCTCACAGCTTCATTTGTTACCTCTAATGATTTAAAAATAATACTAGCATTACAAACATTAACTTTAGATGATGACGTAAACGATAGAGTTAAGAGATAAGAGATAGACTAAGATGACGTATATCTTGCATTATATTTGTACTAGAAAAATGATTCACGAAAAAAGGAGTTCAATGAACTGAATCAAAAATTGATATTTAGGTATTTAAACGATTTTAATTATACTTTTAAGAATGGTATTGATGCGATTTCTTATTGACATCAACGGCGCAGTATATTTTAATGCTGTCACTTATTTCGACGTCATTCATTTATTTTCTGATTTTACACTGACGAGTGTACCTCGTCTTAACTACTATGAAATCTATTTTTAACAATCAAAAGTTTGAAACTGTGGGCCTATTTCAAAAATTACAATCTCAAAGCCATGATTTTGACGATAATACTAGTAAACTGCAATAAATCGTTTTATTGAGATACTTAAAGTCAAACAGACTTTATTCATTTTTATAACATCTCATTACATTTTTTGCATTCATACCTTCGTACCGGGTAATTTCGAAGTTTTTTATAATACTGAATAAATAATTTTAGTTAGCATACAACATTATTTACGAGTATTTTCTGTTTTAAGTTTGTTGACATTATCTTGACTTCGTAGTGTCTGAATGAAGTACTTTTAAATAACAGATCGCAATATATCATATAGAGATTCACATAATTTTCAACGTGTTCTTATGACGCAATTTTCTCACACAAAAGAACTATTGTGAACAATTCCCATCAATAAATAACATTGTATTGTTACAAAGGATAACAAAGTTTCTCGGATGCATGTATTCTACAAATAAGTATCTCCATAAAGTAAGAAACTTATTCTTGAGTCGTTTTCAAGGATCGAAGCAGTTTCCGGTATAAATTTCACGTTCACTTCAAGACGGGACAGTTTGCGCAAGTTGAAATGCATAGCATAAAGTATTAACTCCTTTAAAAAATGTTTACGCCTTCTAGCCTTTTATCGCCTTTTTATGTAAATATCTTTATGTAGCACATGGCGATTTTAGTTTTAAATATTTTTACATGATCGGAGATGGACCACACTCTTACAGAATACCGCCAATAGCAGTGAGTGTAGGGAAACTGGTGCTGCCAAATACTAACTTTAGTTTTATTAGACAAGTAACATAAAATGTGAATAGATTCAGCTTAAGATAATGGTGTGATTATAAAATATCGAAACATAAAATCAAATTGAATAAAAGAAATGACGAAATGTACCCAAAAATCTGCCTTAACGACACAACTTGTAAATAGATACAATATGTTGGGCCAGAGTAGCCAACCAGCGAAAAAGCTAATTCTATAAGACTTTTTCATTCTATGTACCAATAGTCTCTTTAGAAAGAAAATATTAATTTACTTTTACTCTATTGTTTCTATCAGAACTGTTCGTTGGTTCTAAAAGAACCCGCCCCAGTTTGGAGCGTTTTTTAACAGTGGTAGAGCTATACTGCAGTTTATTTCTAGCTGCAGAATGTATAGGCTACCGAGGTAGGACCACGCCCTCACAGAACACCAGCGTAAAATAGCAGCATAATGTCGCTGTGGATCCGAGACCTTTGTTACTAGTGACGAGTAAGCATTCCATCTCAGTCCTCAAGAGTGACAACGCATGTACATTATGATTCCTTTGTCGAGGATGAATGTAGATGTCATGGGCCGCAGGAATCACTTGCCATTAGGGTGAACTGTGTGCTCAATTGTTACGTTAAATGAAATTAAAAAACTTAAAGTTCGTGATGACCACGTAACGGAATATAGGTGTACATATAGCATTATAAGGAAAAATACTGCAGTGTATTACAATAATAATAAATATAAGAAAAACATGTAGAGGAACGTACTAAAAAATGGTAGAAAATAGAAAATCCCTGTAAGCTGAAGGCAAAACGTGTTTATTCGCTTGACAAGTTTTGTGGCGTATACCTAGGTACTCGCATATTTGCGTTCACCTTAGACTAGAGTTAGAGTTAAAACATCTATATCTGATTATTATGCTCGTACGTTGTTAGTACCGACGAACAACGCTGCTGGTGAGTTTAGAATCACGGGACCCCAAATTACAGGTAACGGTGATTTGGTCACATATTATCAAATAAATAAGGATTTTTATGGGTTTCTTTGCGTCAGATGAAAGTAAGGTGATAATTTGAGGATGTCATCGTGTGATGGGAACATTCTATAGAGGGGTAGGTATTGGTGGTTATTATCGCCATGTATCGCAATTCGTTTAAATATAGTCTTAGATAATCTTTGTTCCAATATTTTACAAAAACATTACTTTAATACATTACTAATATGTTTATTTGCTATAATACTCATTAAATCTATATGTAAACTTTATGGTAATTCGCCAATATCAAATTTTGCTTTTTTTAATTTCCTCTCAAAAAAATTAATAATTCTTGTAATAAAGTATAATTTACTTTCGACCGCGGAAATAATTTATTCACAAAAGTTGCTCTCCCTTTTATCTCAAAAATCCAATATAATGATGCCATTAGGTTTTTCATTTCTTATTGGTTTTTCCCTTTATACTTCCCGTTTCTAATTCTTTATTAAAACGTTTTTGCTACCATTTTAAAATAAAATATTATGCATATAAGGAATATTCTATAAAAATTCTGTATCAAATAAATAGATAATCTTTATATGACTGAAACCATCTTAAAAATATCACAATCGACTTCAAGAAGGAATGATATAATTCCCATTGTATATTTTATATTATTTAATCTCCGGCTTTTTTGAAGGTATTTTGATAATTCCTTTTATTTCTCAGTGCCTCTCGAATTTTGCTTGTTTAATATCTCCCTAAAAAATTAACATTAGCAGCACAAACCACACTGTATTACAGGAGGAAATATCACGCTTTTTAGCCCTAGGAGCTTTTTACAGCTTCAACGGCTGAAAGGTGGCCGAGCGGTTGGGACTATTCGGCCTCTTTGTTTATGAGTAGGGTCCGCAGACCCGATCACAGGTAATAAGGCATTCTATCACGGAGTAATGAGTGAACTATATTTGGTGAGTGTAAGGATCAGGTTACTGTTACCCCAGTACTGGAAACGAGACATTCCATCTCGAAGTTCCTGTGAAGTCAACAATGCTTCTGCATCTTTGTTGACAATGAATGTACATGGGTCGCAGTCATCTTCTTACAATCAGGTAAACTGTATACTGTTTGCCATCTGCAATATTCCTAATAATATTCTACTCATGTCTTGAAGGACGATGGTAAGTTACCTTCCACCATTTATTTATAGCATCTAGAACCTTCATTCCTTTCACTCTTTTCGTTTTTCTAAACTATGAATTAAAAAGGCAGCCGCCAAAGTTTTAGGAATAAAACACAATTAATTTATAGTTTTTTAAAATATGATTTATTATAAAATCTTTATTCATATACTAATAATTTACATATACATGTATACCAATACACTAATTAAAACCACAGTCAACTGAAGCACCAATATCCTAAATAATTATGGTTATCTGATATATTTTTGATTAAATATAAATAACTATCAATAAAAATAATAAGCATATTAACACTTAAAAAAACTTAAAATTTATTGTTACAGTTTATAATTTTACTGAATTTTTCTATCTGTGCTTACACTAAGGCAATAAAAGAACTTAAAAACAAAAATGTATATATTTACATTTTTTCTAAACGCACATCAACACAAATCATGTATGACATCTCTATTGTTAGCTAAATGTCGTGTTGGTGGACATATTGCTTTCATCAATTATTTGTTTTAAAATCTTCAAACATAGTCGAAAGTTGTGGAGAAAAATTACACATCTAAAAGTATTTTATATTAATATAATTGATGTGTTATTCTTGATATGCATAAATACCTTGATATCAGGCTAGGTAACATTTTATCCATAAGTAAAATGTTCGGTATAAAAAATATAAGGTGTCTATTAATAAAGGTAACCTGTATACGCCACAAAGTAAGAATTTGTAGTTATTAATTTTTTTATCATTATTATGACCACTAAACCGTAAAAATAACGAAATTGTTGCCCACCACAACCAACATGGTAAGATGAACCTAGAGTGTTTTTGACGATAAAGTAAAGCATGTACACACATGTACATTCCACAAATACTATTAATTATCTACATGGTAGAGGATGCTAAATATAACTTCTAGCTGAAATTGATCGAACGACAGTGGAAGAACTACTTTTCAGAGCATACTTAAGACGTTAGCTTAAAACCGATGTACTTCTACGTTGAATAAAATTAACTGAAAGTAGAAACGAAACATGATTAAATAACATTTTTCGAATATATCTCGTCACGACAAGATTTTAAATAAACAAGAGGTAAAAATGAATTATCGTTGACGTATAATATGATTTTTTCAGAGCGTACTTAAAAGAATATCTTAAAGTTGATGTGTATCTTACGGTAAGTTAAATAAATCATAGTCTCTATTAGTAGAAACGAGGCAATCATGATTGGATGACATTGCTCATTAATCTCTCATTATGCCAAAATTAAGCTAAGATGTTAAATAAACGATAGGTCAAAATGCATTCTCAATGACATATAATATGTAATATTATTTTTTCAGAGCGTACAATGTCTTAAAGTTGATGTGTATCTTACGGTAAGTTAAATAAATCATAGTCTCTATAGTAGAAACAAGGCAATCATGATTCGATGACGTTGCTCGTTAATATCTCGTTATGCCAAAATTAAGCCAAAATTTTAAATAAACGATAGGTCAAAATGTACTCCTCAATAACATATACCATGTAATATGTTATCAAACCTACATATTAAGTCGTTACTATTAATCATTGACTTAAACGGACACAAATAAATAATTATTGCTTCCTATATACAGCTTCTTTAGTTATCTACAAATATAAGGATATTTTAGTAATTTGGGGAAAACATTTCACACTTTATTTTTACATATTTTTTTCTTCACTTTACATTATAATCATTACATTGGTCTTAGTAACGACTTAAAAAACTAATAGGATTTATGATATTGTTTAAATAATTTTACACAAAATATATAAAAATCTTTATATCTTTTTAGAAAACACTTTTAAGGTAGTATTTCTGTTAAAAAAACAATAATTATATCAACACCGTTTAAAAATTAATGTACGATTAATTATAAAAATTAGTTCAATTTTTTAAAAAAAAGCCTCTATACTGGTCTATTAAGTTAGCACGGTATATTCCTACAAAGTAGTGCAAGCATCGAAAGATATGACATCAAGATATTTTCTATAGTTTCCTTTGTGTGATATGTACAGTTCATTTATTTATTGCCAAAGACAACATTAAGTGCAACACAATATTCACAATAAAGTGGACTCATGAAGATAATTGAAATTAATATATAGGTTTTCAGGGTTATTTTAACAATTTTTCATTTCAAAATAAAAAATTTTAAAAAATTGAAATAAAATAATAAATAATAATTTTAAAAATAATCAACATAATATGCCATGCGATTTTGAAGCTTATGTGCAAGAATATTTAAAATAAAAAAAATTGGAAAAATATTAAAAAAGGTTTTCTTCAATGTCTAAATTAGCTGCAAGAAATTTTGTAAGAATCTGAAATGATTTTAATTTGTTGATATTATAAAACAATCATTGAGCATGGTCACTTTAGTGATTGTAATAATTATAATGTAGATATGGCAATGAAATTACCAATTGCAGCCGCAAGACAACCAATGCTTTGATTTTAATCTTACTTCAATAAATTATCATTTTATTATTTTATTTCTAACTATTGTTTTAATTCTTTTTTAACGATAATTTCTAATTTTAAAATAAAAAAATTGCTTTAAATAATCTGATAAACTCCACATCTTATGCCACTAAGCATTAGCTTTGTCTTTTATAATTAAAAATTCTGAAATATATAACAAGTATGAGAAGTGTGTCCATTATATGGATTATGGTTTGATGTTGACCAGCTTTGTACAGAGATTATTTAATAATAAAAGAAATTCCACTTCTTTTTAAAACAATAATAACTGTTTTCCCGAAGTTTCCACGAATATGGTTTTATTTTAGTTACAAACTGCGGAAGATTAATTTCTAATATCGTTGGATGATTTATATAGTACAAACACATTTATTAAACACTACGAGATAAAAAAGGAATAATATGGTTATCTATGCGTACTATTTACAATCCCAATTTCACTGGACAGACCACATAAATCAGGAGATCCTTGACGGTATCCCTACATATGGCGAAGTAATATCAGTAAATAAAAGATCCAATCACCAATAAATCAATCAACGAAAGGTCTTTTCTTCAAGGCTAAAGCTACTCGTATTATTCGGTGTGTGTAGTAATGGAACTTATGATCTCCTCCCAAAAAGATGGCAAACTGAAATGTAACACGTCGTATTTCTTGTATATATTTATTTTACTATATTGTTCATAATTGAAGAGAATACGTTTTGAATTATGCGAATACTATAATGTAAAAAATAAGGTTACATTGTTTCTTTTTAGAACTAAAACGATAATAAGGAAGACGAAAGTAAATTAAATGTTTCTTTATTCAAAAAGATAAGCAGGAACAAGAAGAATAATATTTTTGGGTCTGATGTTAACAAGATGAAACAAAATTTAATGCTTAATTATCTTCAAGAAACACAAAAATTAGGCTATTATTTTAATTATATGAATTGTAAAAATTTTAAAATTAGAAACTTTATAATAATATAAACTTCGATAATCGATTAGACCGATTCTATGAATTTGATTCAATTCAGAATAAAATTAAACTCTTAATTCAAGTTAATCAAAATTTCGATCAAGATTTAATATACGAAATAGTATTGATAATGATTAAAATCCAGAAAATATATCTTTATTTTATACTTAATGCCAAGAAATCGATTGAGAAAATAATTGATTTATTGATGAAATATTTTATTGTGACATTCACTAATATATTAAAAATAGACGTTTTTGAACAAATTCATCTAAAATTAAATGGGGTTTTTGCCAGTACGAATTGAGCATGACCTCAATATATACCAATAAATTTTATCTTAAATTACTATTTTACACCATTGCACTCACAAACGTTAGCAGCTTTGTTGGTGGTTGATAACAGCTTCACTTTTACTTGTCTTATCTAGCTTTCCGGATTTCACAAATTACGTCAATTTGTTTCATGGTTTTATTATGTTGTATTTCAAATACCTTCAACTGTTAACACCTGGGCCCAAATGTATGGAGGCATATCCATCCCCCTTTATTTATTAAATTATTTATACTTTTATCGCATTTACCTTTTAACAAAAAAAGGATATAAGGAAACTTGTAGCTATTACCATTCGCCAAACTGTCTGCCAAATTCTATACAATAAAATCGTCTCCCTATACCTTTACACGAAAATAAACATTACATTTTGGGGATAAAATTAATTATCTTTTTCGTGTACGTTTGTTTGCTGCCGAAACAATTTTGTAATTATTTTACGAATAACTTGTTCCCATGTTTGAAATTCTTTTGCGTTATTTAGCCTTTCATTCAACTTACAATGGCATACCTAAATAGGTCATCTTTACGTCACCACATATAATGAAGTTAACAAGTATGGATGTTACGAGAGACTTATGTAGCTTTGACGTAGACTTCACGCCGCTTTGAAGCTCTGCTAAACTAGAACCTGTGTAATTTAGATGAGTTTTCATTATTGAGTTGTAAAAATATCTTATGAATAACAAGCATTTTTCTTATAGAAAATTAGCTTAAATTGAAGCATAACAAAGCCACGTTGTCCATATTGACTGAATTACATCCAGAATCGTAATTTTGATTTGCAATCCGAGTGGGGTAAGCGAGATAAAGAATATACGAATATTTCTTATAATTGAAAGAATATTCTGTAAGCGTTTTAATCCAAAGTAGTCGATAACTCAAAACTAAAACAAGCTAAACAAGGATAAAGCCATATTTTAATAGCCTAATGAGCGGTAAAATGACCTGCGAAACTTTAGGTCGGTTCGAATCCGCCATACGAATATTGTCGTAAACCATCCCCCTAGCACAAGCATTTTCAGCCTGGTTGAGTGGTAAAACCGAATATTAGGTACGAGCTTATTTACTTTAGTTTTTTAAATCTAATAGTAGTGCTGGTTTAGTTAGCGGTGATTAAATCTGCTCTGAAGGACTATAATGGCAATCCGTAGTTATTTGGTTTTTACCTGGTTTAATTCCGCACAAAAATTTTAATGATAAATTTGTACAAAAAAAGGCAGCCAAGTTAAAATATAACCAACCTTTGCAAAACGTGAACTCTTGCAAATGTTTTCATAATTAAAGGCTTCTAGGCGCAGGTAGTTACCTGCATCTTCCACTTTCAAAACGAGCAACCCGCGATAATCCAAAAATATTTTTAGTAATTTTTTCGTTTCTTAATTATATATAATCTTACATGCCATAATTTTCTGCTTTTTTTAATACTAGGCATAATTTTTAATTCTTTAAGAGACAACTTTAAATCCGGTTAATACTCTCGGCATGGCAAACACAGCAGATTTATGATGCTATTTCATGTTCAGATTCTGCAGGGGTATGTTCTTCTCCAATCGAGCTCTCAGCTATTTCCAGCTGCCTCTAGCATGCCTGTAGGATAAGGAGACTGGATGGTGAGTCCGAACCACCCGGATAGCAATCGCTAATGAAAAATTACCTAAATATAATAATTTGCTTTGCTTTTATTTAACATTTTCATTGTAACATAAAAATCTTAGGACACAACCTCAAGACATTACGAAAGGGTTACTATGCGTATTAATGTGTACAATTATATTACAATTAATTATATTGCATCAAGTAGAACTAGGAAAGGGTCAACATACCTCGCAAACCGATAACTTGTAAGTGGTAAAGGTTTCTAGCAATAACGTCGTAATGAAAAAAAACGTAATGTAAGAACAACATTTTATTTAAGAAAGTGAAACGATGAACGTCCCATAGGGTGTCAAACGAGTACATAACCACAGGGAGCGGTGACTGTGAACCATAACATCTAAATTAATCGTCAAGAAATACTCAAGATGTCCATGCATTGTTATCCCTGAGTACTAAGATAGAAAGCCGTAGCTTCGTAGCTTAGAGTGGTAGAGCTACGCTGCGGTGTATGTCTAGCTGCAGAACGAATGGGTCAGCTCGAATGGGAAGGACCATGCCTACAGAATAACAGCGTAAAAAAGTATGATGCTGCTGTGTTTCGCCTGGTTAGTGTTGGGATACGGAGACCTTTACTGGTTAATACCTGTTAACGTATCTACATTCCTTTTGTCAAGGATGAATGTAGATGTTACAATATGAAGTCCCTACACCATCTAATCAATTTCAATGTAATTAAAATGCTGGGTGTCCAGAGTCCTACGCTTACCCCAAGAAAACACTATGCGCAGGTATACTCTGAGGTTACCTGGTAGGGCCAAACCTAGGAACTACGTAATGTGTGAATGGTGGATCTAATATTTTCAATCCATTATTATCTAAGACATAAATTTTTATCTATTTTCATTACTATCCAATCAAATTAATAAAATTATCATGATTTTATCGCAACACCATTTAGTACTCAAAACAACTGAGCTAGATTAAACTATTCACCTATTATTATTATTCTAATACAAAAAATGCTAACCCACCAGAGTGTTCCTTCCATTAAATCGCTATCTTTGTCTTCATAAATTACTGCACTCTTATGTAATACTAGCTTAACAGTAGGAGAAAATATTTAAGTCCCCACTTTACACTTCACTCCGCAAATATATTGGTGGTAATTTAGAGAGAACGAAGGTAACATTATTGCGCCTAGATGGCAGAGGTCGTTGTGTGGTGCCACTGATAGCGAGTAAATAGTATTTTATATTTTAATAGAAATATTTTCTTTAACAATTAATCTAAATCGTTTTACATTGATAATGCTCGAAAGTTTTAGTATCAGGCTTGAATTTAAATTCTGCCTTTATACTTCAGGAGTGAAAATCGTAGTCTAGCGATCATTTTCGAGCCTATTTACTGTAGCATGCCAGTTTGTACAGTGTCTACAGCTTGTTCAGTGCACAAAAAGAACATTTTTTATCCAGTATAGGGTAAGACTAAACGCATGGGTTTTCAGAAAAACTAAAAAATTCTCCCTGCCCCGCCCTTATGTAAACGATTACGCGGCGTACAGACTCGTATTGTTATTATCGTTATCACTCTATCTGATGGAACGCCTATTTACCAGTTATTGTGTTCCATACAAAAGCCAGTGTTATTATCCAACTAGCTTTACGCTGGTATCTCACTAGAGCAGTGTTTCTCAGCATTCTTCATTTTTCAGGCACAGTGTGGCTGTACCATGTAAAAACATAACACCTTTACTATGATAGAGTTACTCCAGCTAGTTTCTATCTTAGCATGAATATGGTCAGCCAAATGGATTACACCACAAAAATGCACGGCTATGTTATGATGAACATATGCTTATTATTATATTATATTATATATTATTGTGTACCGTATATATACTTAGTAACATAAACGCTACGCAATAACTGGTAATGAGGCATTCTGTATCATTTGCCGGAGCCAACGTAACAACAAGCATATCCACTATCTCAAGTATCATACAACTGATAAACATGACTTATGTTCTCCGAGGTTTCTATTCATACATCCTTAACAAATATTAAAATCATTTTTAATAAGAAGAATTATTCTACTATCTCTTGGTAATCTCTGATACCCAAACCAATTAAAATCAAATTTGCACTGCATCGTGCTACTTTGTGGTGCAGATAGTTTCCAAAGTAAACAAAGCCTAGAGTTAAGAAATTAACTTAACTTGAACTTCTATTCAAAACTTAAGCTTTTCAAGCAACAATTAAATGTAGTAAATATGAAATAATGTTTTTGTACTATCATACTGGTCTGTATATTAGAGCATATATATATATATATATACGTATATATATATATATATATATACAGATATATATATATATATATATATACGTATATATATATATATATATATATGTACATGTAAAAAAAAAAAATCGTAAACATACCATTTTTTATGCGTATTTGTTTATGTGTTGTCCCCACAATATCTAATTAAATTTGGATTGGTTAGATAAGATTGAGCTAACACAGATTGTTTTATTTAAATCGGTTGACAAATAAAGATTATACATGTTTGCGCGTATGAAATCGCTGGCACATCTAGTATTTAACTAAAAGTAGTGACTAATAGTGCTTATTTCAGCTTATCGTCATGGTCGATTTTGGAACAACTTATAACATAAATGGCAATAAGATTATAGTGTTGTAAAACAAAGAGAAACTCACCCGTTGTCTCTATCATTAGCACAATATAATGTATGTGCCGTGGAAGCTTAGCGTCTGAATGCTCTTCAAGCTTTTAATACACGCTACGCGATTAAAACAGTACATACATGATGTACCTTAGAAGTGTTTCGATACCAATGAAATTATTATGGTATGCTACAACATTTTTATAGAATGTTAGCCATGCCATTATCATTACTAACATTCCGGTTAACCATTTATCTGTGCTTAAAAATGCTTCTTGTGCTAGGCTAATCTAGCATACATTTTAAGCTTACTTTAAGCTTTAGCTTATTTTAAGTAGATGGTCTCACGACAAAAGTCTAACTGCGGATTCGAGCTACGACATTAAGTTTCGCAGACCTCACCCTAAAACCATTAGGCTATTGATTGCTCAGAAATGCTCCAACATCTTTAATACTATAGAGGAACTTTTTGCCCAGCAGTGGAGCTCAATATAGATTTAGGACCGTTATAACACATTAATTTTATATAGTGTATGTATAGGAGGAAGAATTCGTATGCAGTGTTAGAAAAACTGCACAAATATTCAACATCTGTAAATCATAGATTTGAAATAGGATCCGAGATTTGAAGTCCACGTGCTTTGACTTATAGGCCAATGCGCTGTCTAATTTAATCATTAGTCTACATCTAAAAAGACCAATCTCTATCGGACAGTATGAAGCATAGTTTGTGTTACAACATCTAAATAATTTAGGTAATAAACGTTAAATACATTGGATAACGTTTGGGCTAGGAAGTCGAGCTAACTATCAAGTGATAATCAACTATGTATACCATGAGTTTCCGTTCGGTTGAAAACAGAAAATCACATTTTTTGTATTAGTTAATTTCTTTTTTTATTTTTGTTACGTGTAATAATCATAATGATAATATGGAATGAAATACTTCATAGATTATATCGGTTTAATATATACTATATGGATGTCCTGTCAAAGATATGTATCTTAACTGCTTAATTGAATGGTTCTAGCTTTCCCTCGAACACATCCCCTTTTTGGTATTTTATACGTTCGCACCTTATACCTGCCACTGTAGTGGTAATATGAAAACGTAATCCTTTTTAAAGATGTAACCTAACACATAAGCTGAAAGGTTTTATCAATTTCTGGAAATCAATATTTATGATAATTTTTTATAGAATAATGACTATCGGTTTATACTTGCCTTTATTTCTTACGCTTTCTCAATTTTTATTTTGGTAATATTATTTCAAAACAAATTATTACAACAATGAGAGAAGTTTTGTACATTTTGTATAAAATTTTACAAAAAGTACAAAACTAGGTTAAAACATTCAACAGTCAACGTTAATAATTTAGATGTATAAGGGTGTAATATGAAACAGTTACGGGGATTTAAAAATGACGTAATTACTTTACGTAGTAATTTAACACGTCCAAGTTTTGTGAGCAGATTTTAATATGCCTGCATTTGAAAACTATGTGATTCGGTCAAAGTACCTTAACTGCCTAACCGAATTTCCTGGGTCAGATTACGAACTTAAATTATTTTACTTTATATATATATTTATATATATATATATATATACTATTATGTTATTGTTGGCGATATTTCCTATCTCCGCCTGGTTGGTAAATAAAAATAAATAAAATGAAAACTATAAACAAATAATAAAACAAATATATATAACACAATAAAATAAACTTTATATATGACCAACTAAACGGGAATCCCTTTGACAGGAGTCCAAACGGTCGAGGGTTAGGTGAAGGTAGAGAAACCTGCGGACTATATGAGCGGTGTCGAGGAGCCTTCCTCATTTGAGCTTCGAGTCGCCCATTTTCAGAATCCTAACCACCCCAGGTGATTCGAGAGGCTGGTTGGGATTAACCCGTTTAAGATACCACTATAGGAATTATTTCCTGCCCGAATGCCCCACACGTCGGTCACCTCGTGTGCCAGGTCCAGATATTATGTCTTTTTATTATTATGATCACACAGATCATTTGATGACAAGTGATTTCTACAGTCCATCCACTTTCATTCTCATCTTGGAATCATAATTTGATGAGTTGTTGTACCCTGGAGGACTAAGATGGAATGTCTGTCACTATAATTAGGGCTCAATGCCTTTATCTAACTCTTTGCACTGACAGCCACTGCAGCCTACTGTGGCCTGGTGGGCACACTTTGTGAAATATTTTCTGACACTTTAGATAGCTTAGTAAGTATATTTAAAATTAACCTCCGAGCAAGTGGTATATAAATACTTAAAATGACAATTAACCATTAAATTTACATCAGTACTGGAGAATCGAATTGAGATTGTTGCTGAGGTTAATTCACAGCTAAGATAAAGGCTGAAACACTGAATAAAACTAATTATATGTAGATTTTACCGTGTTTATTTTAACTATTTTTGTAGTAATAGCAGTGCACTTTTTATTGCTGGTCATTCTTAGCACGAGTAACGGCTTAGTTATTATTTAGTTTACGGTAAGGTTTTTAATTATTTAATGTTGGTCTGATCTACGCAAAAGAAGCTAACAGTAGTTTTGCATTGCAGTTGTTTATCTAGTTTGAAATTGCACGAATCTCCTGTAAATACTATATCTATATAAGCAGTTAAATATAAGATTTTTCAAATTTTTAAAAGTAAATATCATTGAACACGGTCAGTCGCGACGTCACTGTAAGACGAGGGAAGTGAATATATTTTTTATATTACATAAATTCGAAGATGAGATGTCATTGTCAGGTGGTCGGTTTCAATCATAACGCCTTCCACGTATTTCATCTAGATGCTGTAACATCTCCCTCTGTACCAGTGCAATTCTGGCGCAATCTCTCCCGGATTCAAATGTAATAACACCATACACTTCAGGGACAGAGTCTCACCGCTTCCAAGAAAGCTTCTTTGTTCATTAATATTTCAGGCTCTGAAAAATACCTTTTTATTTACAATACGTTTGCGTTGACTAAACATAAATGATGGTCAGTGACATGGATTTACCAAGCTGTATAAGGGCGGATACCGCCACTAGCCAACACGCTTGACATGGATTAGTTGCAATGTCGGAATGGTTTCCACAATATTCTACTGCTCATCGTGAGACTTTATTGTTCATCTATGTTACTTTAGGGATATATCACGACAACCACGAGAAAACCAAAACTCACAAATCCAATACACGGCTACTTTATGAAAAAGGCTTCCGAGATATTTTAATAAGTGTCGTATAAACTATAAATAGCGTATAATAAACTAACTTAGAGTTTTTACAATACTAAATCAAACCTTGGCTTATTCTCCAATAAATGTTTAATGGAGCTAAAGGACAAATTAGTTTCAAAGAAAATTAGTCCACTACGCCGTGTTTGCCATTATTTTCCTTTCCCTTAGTATTCAGTATTGGTAACGAAAATTAGTTCGAATATAACGGAAATATGCTAGTCCCACAAAACAATGTATATGTGCTTCGTTTTACGAATAACATAGTAGGAGAGTGATGAAAATTTTTTGCTTCTAAAAAAGAATTTTCACTATCTTTAAAATATTGGGCGCGGTTTTCTACGCGGTAGAACCTCGCTGCATATAAACCAGGAAAGATGAATAGGTCCCCATCTGTGAAGGGTAAGGTTTTAAGAAAATACTCTATTAGAATAGTAATATATGTAGTTCTATAATTGATTCCGACTGGTGAATCAATTATAAGGATCTACATATATTTACCGGAGGACATGATTTCCGCATGGTAATAGATGTCGTAAAACATTTGTTCACACTGAGTGGCGCAAACTCGTCCCATTCCAAAATAAAGCATATAAAATCAGAGGAAGATTCAGATTCAGTGTGATGGGCATGAGACGGGCTTATAGGACATTCAGACCAGTAAATAAACAATTTGGTGATACACAGATATTACTTAAGCTACAACCTTTCTACAGGAATCGAGCCTTACCAGGACCCGAATAGCACTGGACTGATACTCTTACAACACTACACTACCTTAAATTCAGGATATCAGTAAATTATAGCCGCTATACTTCAAAGGAGTAAAGCGGACCATACACCCAATTACCGTAAATGAAGCTGCTCATCTTATTTCAAAGATGATTAACGTATCTACATCCTGATTCGTATCCAGAATGTATATGTAGATAGGCAGGCCGTTGGGATTACTTGTTTTCCACCATTATTTCCGGCTCAAAATAAGTCTATTGTGAAAGTAAAGCTATATTTAATTAAAAGAAAGAAAGAATTAACAAAGTCTGAAGGCTTTACATATATAATGACATGTACAAAGCCTTCAGACCCATTTGTATTCACGTAATTAGTATGAAAATTATACCAAGTCTTAAATACACGACGGACCATAATTAAGAAATTTTATTTTCCGGTATATACGTATAATACTAGTACTCAAACCTTTTTTACTTACCTTTTTAATGAACCTAAATAAAATGGCAACTATCCGTCGTATTATTTGTACACCTGATATTTGTTCAGGTTTCACTGGAAGAGTGAATGGGTGTACTATGAGTCTTACCAAAATCTTAGAGACGAATAGTCCGTGGGACCTTTAGGGTCCTGAACTGTCATTGACTGTTAATTATCGCTCATAATGGGAGTATGTTGTTTTTAATTCTATCAAAAGTTTTAAAAACGTTTGATTCAGGAAATACAACCAATTATCCGTACTTTTTACGCGAGCTAGGTAGGTTTTGGTTTTTATTAATTCTAGTTTATTGGTTATTTTAATTGCAAATATATAAGTTTATTCTATACATCATTAAACACGATAGGACCTTTTAATCCTGCATTTGATTACAATACTAGATATATTTCCATAATTAAACTTACTATGCACAATTAGTTTAAATCTTTTCTCAACATTGGTGGATGTGTTGATACATGACAACAATAAATCCCAGAATCCTGCTCCTTTACATCTGACAAAGAACAGCTCATGTTTCACCTGCCACGCCGACACGGTACCTTGGTTAAAGAACATATATTTAAATAATTATAGGAATATTTAATATGAATCATAGCAATGAACAAAACATGTGTTTTATATCTTTTGTTTTATGAATTGTTCAACAAACAATTTTATCATTTACTTCATTTAATTGTACAATCATCAACAGAGCGTTTTGTTCCAGTCGTATCGCTAAGACCCCATAGCGGTGCAGAAACAATACACCCTACCCGCCCACCCTCCCCTGCTCCGAGGAATTCCAATATCCAGCAATACAATATAATACCTATGATATCAACATTTGTCGTGGGTAAAGGAGCAATAAAATATAATCTTCGCAGTGTACGTGTATTAAGAAAAAGGACAACACAATACCTGCCATCTGCAGTATATATATCAAGGTCTAATGTTAGCAACTCCAAATTTTCATTATCAGAAACCTTTAATCCACGATACCTGCAATTATAAATCAGATGTGATCACATATCTAGTATCTAATTGAAGTAAAAAATAAATATGCAAACTAAATAACCTAACGCAATGTTGTATGACAGAAGAACTTTAATTATAAGGAAATTAACCTACAGCATTAAAGCTTACATTTCTATTCGATTTTATAATAAACCTTAATATGTGTTTTGTTTGTACTCAATAATCTTTCTTCAAAATCCTCACTGTCTCAATGTCAAAACCATTGTCTTATCAATTTTTGGCAGGTTTATAAGATTTTGTTCAATCTTAGCAAGACAGACAGCTAACGGTATAAACCAATATGTTTGCTCTTAGTGATGTAACGGATCGCTACTGGGCTCTACCGTGTACTAAATACGTAGTAGTCCAGTCTGTACTAGTATATTTAATTTAATATCTTTGTAAAATTTCGGCGTAGCTACCAAATTCTCTGCAGTTTAGTAGAGACAAAATAAACTTAGCCATTCATGGGTAATGCTTTACCTTGCAATATCTATATTTTATCAGACGCAATATAAAAAAATACTCTAATTTTTATATTGCATTTGGATTTTTAAATTAAAATTATTAGCATATTATAACTTTACCGTTTTATCCCTAAAAGAATATACTGACAATCAAATAGCACTGTTGCTCCGGTATCCGTCTCGAGAATTGTATTCTCCGAGCTAACATCCCTTCAAATGATGGCGTCTCGAAACCCGACATAAAATAGTAAGCACAAGTCACATTAATAACATTAAAAAAATTCGTAGAGGCAACCATTTAATTAATCGTAGAAAGAATTAGTCGAATCCAACCGCGGAAGAACCGCACTGTCGTAAAACACTGCTGGTATTTTATATGCATAACAAAGGTAAGCAGCAGTTATAACTGGCTTTCGTAGCTCAGTTCGACATAACTTTCCGGAATAACAATTTAAAATAGAAGCTAGGAACGACTGTGCTACGTTTTAAAGAAATAAACCGGAGACCTGACTGGCCACAAGGTATTCCATTTTGTGCTCAGGAGTGACAACTCACTTTAGTACGTCTTGCACTCCTTTATTGAAAGAAGTCTGCAGATATTTTAACATTACATAAACAGTGTGCTCCATATCATCCCTGCTAAGATGAAAAATCCATTACTTATTGCAAGGTGACATTCCATTCCATAGGCATATCAAAGATCTAAAGCTCTTGAATGCTAAGATAGCTTTGTGCATTATAGGTATATATCATACAGGAATACAAAGCTTCATAAACAACCAAAATCCATTGACGATCAAATAACTCTATAGTTGGGAGATGCGGCGTTTTGTTGCGCCGAGAGAAGTACATGGCTGATAACTCTATAG
>JAGSMU010000589.1:0-35507 GCA_029286865.1 Teinopalpus imperialis
TTGGGAGATGCGGCGTTTTGTTGCGCCGAGAGAAGTACATGGCTGCACTTTTGGTAGGTTAACCTCGATCCTCCATTTCCGAAACCATTTCCCTAAGGTGTTGGCTGCAGATTGGAGGCGTCTACAAATAGCGTCTGGTCGAACCCAGATCGACCAGCTTACGAGACAGGTAGAAGCTCCCACTCGTGATAAGCATAGACCGCGGTCTAGCTCGAGAGGTAAGAGTAGCCATAGGCAGATAAATAATATAATAAATAGTCAAAATAGATCGCAATCGAGCTATAGACGTTTTCCGAAATGCTGGTATCATGTGAGGTACGGAGATAATGCAAAGCAATGTGTTAAAACATGCGACTATGTGTCGGAAAACTTAAAGGGCGGTCGATAATGGCGACAGACGATTGCCCTTTAATACCAGGTCGCCTATTTGTAATAGACCGCAGAAGCAAGATACAGTTTTTAGTCGATACCGGAAGCGACATCTGCGTCTTTCCTAAAACTGCGCTCAAACGAGGTCGACCAAAGACGGATTACCAACTTTTCGCAGTTAATGGCACTAGTATATCCACATACAGTTTCGCACACCTAGAATTGGTTTTAGGACTTCGTCGTGATTTCTCCTGGCGCTTTGTTGTGGCTGACGTCACGAAGCCCATCATCGGTGTCGATTTTTTGTCGCATTTTAATTTGATAGTCGACGTCCGACACAGACGGCTTATAGACGACACCACAACACTAATTTCGACAGCAACGCCAGCAGCATCTATAGAGTACCCACCAGCATCCTTACAAAATCTGTGGAAAACTTTGACTTATTGCACCTGTGGCGTGCTTATGTGTAACAGAAGAACAGAACCTGCTACCGCAAGATGCGCTTAGCAGTTGAGCGTAAGGGCCACTCGTGCGTAAATAGGTCAAGTAGCCACGCCCCATCTGCGCTTGCTCTGCACTGCGCCAGTCCTCCACGACACTCGACGCAAGCGCACGTCACTGTTACCTTCGATCGGCTTTACGTTAGTGGGCTATACTTCTGCCAGCTTCAATTATTTTCCTTCTTAAGTGTTCCTCTCTGTTCTCTATAGACTTGTGTACTTGCTGTACTTTCTTTGTGCTTGTGAACAATAAACCTTCTGACTCTCTCGTGGTGGTAATTCCTTGTGAACTATATATATATCTATATAAACTAACACACACCACGCCACCACCGTACTGGTGACCCCGAATTTGGAATATTAAGATCACAAGTGCAACAATGTCGAAACAACAAAATACCGGAGGTAGTGGCAATGTTTCGTCGGTACCCTTCGACACTTTTCGAGTGTGTGTTCGCATACCACCATTTTGGGTGGAGGAACCAGCTGTATGGTTCACTCAAGTAGAAGGACATTTCGCGCTGTCGGGAATATCCGATGACAAGACGAAATTCTATTACGTCATATCTCAACTTGAGCACCGTTACGCATACCGGAAAGTACGAGCACCTGAAAACCGAATTAACGAAGAGGTTATCGATGTCCAGAGAAAGAGAAGTCAAGCAGTTATTGACACATTAGGAACTGGGTGACCGTCGTCCATCGTAGTTCTTACGACACCTGCGACACTTGGCGGGAACAGAAGTACCTGACGAATTCCTGAAGACCATCTGGACAAGCCGTCTTCCAACTCATGTTCAAACAGCAATCGCTTCACAGCCCCGTTCGGATTTAAACAGCCTAGCCGACCTAGCAGATGCGGTGATAGACATTGTGTCATCTACACCCCAGATAGCAGCCACATCTTCTGCTCCGGGATCGCCATTGGACAAAATGTCGAGGCAGATCGACCAGCTTACGAGACAGGTAGAAGCTCCCACTCGTGATAAGCATAGACCGCGGTCTAGCTCGAGAGGTAAGAGTAGCCATAGGCAGATAAATAATATAATAAATAGTCAAAATAGATCGCAATCGAGCTATAGACGTTTTCGAAATGCTGGTATCATGTGAGGTACGGAGATAATGCAAAGCAATGTGTTAAAACATGCGACTATGTGTCGGAAAACTTAAAGGGCGGTCGATAATGGCGACAGACGATTGCCCTTTAATACCAGGTCGCCTATTTGTAATAGACCGCAGAAGCAAGATACAGTTTTTAGTCGATACCGGAAGCGACATCTGCGTCTTTCCTAAAACTGCGCTCAAACGAGGTCGACCAAAGACGGATTACCAACTTTTCGCAGTTAATGGCACTAGTATATCCACATACAGTTTCGCACACCTAGAATTGGTTTTAGGACTTCGTCGTGATTTCTCCTGGCGCTTTGTTGTGGCTGACGTCACGAAGCCCATCATCGGTGTCGATTTTTTGTCGCATTTTAATTTGATAGTCGACGTCCGACACAGACGGCTTATAGACGACACCACAACACTAATTTCGACAGCAACGCCAGCATCTTCTTCTATCATCATTTCTTCCGTGAAGACTATGGCAGGAGAAAGTAAATACCATGATATACTCAGAAAATATCCAGAGATAACGCAGCCATCTGGTACCCAGCGCGTCCCTGCACACAACACGGTGCATTACATGAGAACCACACCGGGTCCACCTGTCTTTTGCAATCCAAGACAGTTGGCACCCGACAAATTAAAAGTAGCAAAGCAGGAATTTGCAGCTATGATAAAGTGTGGTACGGCAAGACCTTCGGACAGTCCGTGGTCGTCTCCACTTCATCTTACCCCAAAGAAGAATAATGGATGGCGCCCATGCGGAGATTACCGGATGCTAAATGCCCGCACAATACCAGACATGTACCCGATACGTCACATTCAAGATTTCACGCATAATCTTTCAGGTTCCCGTATCTTTTCCACAATAGATCTTGTGAAAGCTTATAACCAAATAAGAATTGCCGAAGAAGATATATGCAAAACGGCGATTACTACACCATTTGGATTATACGAATTTCTATATATGAACTACGACCTATGTAACGCAGGACAAACATTCCAGAGATTCGTGGACGAAGTTGCACGTGATCTGGAATTTTGCTACGTCTACTTGGACGATTTCCTCATTTTTTCACCCGACGAAGAAACTCATGCATGCCATCTGACTCAACTGTTCGACCGGCTAAAAAAATATAATATGGTTATTATCACCAATAAGTGTACATTAGGGGTGTCTCAGTTGACATTCTTAGGCTATACCGTTTCAGCACAGGGTGTGAAGCCTCTAGAATCAAAAGTTGAAGTCGTAAAGAACTTTCCCATCCCAAAGACCGTCAAGGAGCTCAGACGTTTTTTGGGATGATCAATTATTACCGGCGACTAATTCCAGGCGCAGCTGAAATCCAGGAACCTCTACACGCACTTCTTACTGGTGCAGTTAAAGGATCACATACCATAAACATCACAGGCGAAAGTTTAAACGCTTTAAAGCATGTAAAGACAGTTCTCAAATGCACTCTACATTTTTTCGAGCTTATTAGCTTTACAGTTTCGCACACCTAGAATTGGTTTTAGGACTTCGTCGTGATTTCTCCTGGCGCTTTGTTGTGGCTGACGTCACGAAGCCCATCATCGGTGTCGATTTTTTGTCGCATTTTAATTTGATAGTCGACGTCCGACACAGACGGCTTATAGACGACACCACAACACTAATTTCGACAGCAACGCCAGCATCTTCTTCTATCATCATTTCTTCCGTGAAGACTATGGCAGGAGAAAGTAAATACCATGATATACTCAGAAAATATCCAGAGATAACGCAGCCATCTGGTACCCAGCGCGTCCCTGCACACAACACGGTGCATTACATGAGAACCACACCGGGTCCACCTGTCTTTTGCAATCCAAGACAGTTGGCACCCGACAAATTAAAAGTAGCAAAGCAGGAATTTGCAGCTATGATAAAGTGTGGTACGGCAAGACCTTCGGACAGTCCGTGGTCGTCTCCACTTCATCTTACCCCAAAGAAGAATAATGGATGGCGCCCATGCGGAGATTACCGGATGCTAAATGCCCGCACAATACCAGACATGTACCCGATACGTCACATTCAAGATTTCACGCATAATCTTTCAGGTTCCCGTATCTTTTCCACAATAGATCTTGTGAAAGCTTATAACCAAATAAGAATTGCCGAAGAAGATATATGCAAAACGGCGATTACTACACCATTTGGATTATACGAATTTCTATATATGAACTACGACCTATGTAACGCAGGACAAACATTCCAGAGATTCGTGGACGAAGTTGCACGTGATCTGGAATTTTGCTACGTCTACTTGGACGATTTCCTCATTTTTTCACCCGACGAAGAAACTCATGCATGCCATCTGACTCAACTGTTCGACCGGCTAAAAAAATATAATATGGTTATTATCACCAATAAGTGTACATTAGGGGTGTCTCAGTTGACATTCTTAGGCTATACCGTTTCAGCACAGGGTGTGAAGCCTCTAGAATCAAAAGTTGAAGTCGTAAAGAACTTTCCCATCCCAAAGACCGTCAAGGAGCTCAGACGTTTTTTGGGATGATCAATTATTACCGGCGACTAATTCCAGGCGCAGCTGAAATCCAGGAACCTCTACACGCAATTCTTACTGGTGCAGTTAAAGGATCACATACCATAAACATCACAGGCGAAAGTTTAAACGCTTTTAAAGCATGTAAAGACAGTCTCTGCCAAGCTGCACTCCTCGCACATCCGGACTTACAATCATGTCTAGCTTTAGTAACAGATGACGTCAAATCGCAAAGACGTATACTTTTATGAGCTCGGTGTTAAAGAATAAATTAAAATTGTTTTGGCTACTGTATTTTAATAAAAATAGTATTTTCCGTGTGTGCTAAATGACGAAGTTTCTTAAAAGTGTATAAACAATCTTGTGCAAGTGCAATTCGTGTCAATTTCAGGCCTAATTCTGGTATTGTCACTGATAAACCAGTGTGCAAATGCCCTCATAGATTTTTTTGGCTTTCTGCTCATACAAAATTATTACGGCAAACTCCAACCCATTTTATTTCTAGCGCCTGCGTGTATTTGCACTGCAAAACTTCAAAATCGTACGGTACAATACTCCCAATTTTTAAGGACTACAAAAAAACAAAAAAGAGTCCTATTTCACTACTTGAGCCAACATTAATACTACAATGAGCTTGTGCGACGGCTGCAATAAAGGTGTTAAACTTTCAGAAAAGATTATATGTTCCGTTTGCGACCGAATATTTCATTACTTATGCGTAAATATTACATCTTCAGCGTATCGGAAATTCAATCGGGAAGCAAAGAGTGCATGGTTGTGCCCTAATTGCCAAAGTAATAGATGTAGAATTACAGACAGCACCCTGTTGGTTCTTTGTGCGTAGTGGGAAATGCACTCATAAGCTCTGTGACGGCTTGTGATACCGAAAATGAAAGTCCTGTTACTGATTCGGAAGTTGGGAAACTCATAGTGTCTACACTGCGCACCGAGCTACCGCAAATATTACGAGATCAGTTTAAGGTGGACTTGCCTGGCATCCTTCGTAAACAGTTGGAGGTCGAATTACCGGGGATTCTAAAACAACACTTCGATGAACACGTAACTATTCTCGAAAGCCAGAATAGGGACTTAAAAGAAATAATTAATTCTATGAAGGATGAAAATAAGAGCCTAAGCTTAAAGTTTGTTGGTTTGGAGTCATCGATCTCTACTCTGTCTGGATGGTTGAACAACTTGGAGCAACATCTACGAGCATCAAACGTCGAAATTCAAGGTTTGCCAGAGAAGGTATCCGAAAGTCCTGTTAAGATTCTGAAGGATATAGGTGCAGCAATTTCACACAAGGTTGAAGACTGCGATATTCTTACTTGTACAAAGGTAGCAAAAATAAATAAGGATAGTAAAGACCACGAACAATTATTGCTAAATTCCGAAGCCCTCGCTGCCGTAACGAATTTTATTCTGCAGTTATTAGCTATAACCGTGATCATCCTGAACAAAAACTAAATACGGGAATACTAGGCTTTGTAGGTCCCAGAGTACCGGTTTATGTGTCAGAACATCTTACGCCGGCAAACAAGGCACTACATGCGGCGGTGCGTCTTAAGGCAAAAGAAAAAAGTATTAAATTTGTCTGGCTGAAACAAGGACGCATATCCATAAGAAAGGACGAATCTTCGCGCAGCATACTCGTAAAAAGCATAGACATATTAGACAGTTTATAAATATTTTAGCATGTAAATCGTTATTTTACACTATACATTTTTGTACTAGCATAAACATGAACAACTTACTATGTGATATTGATCATTTCTCAAATTTCGATGGACTTTTAACACTAATACAAAGAATAAACGTGAACTGCGATATTATTGCTTTAACGGAGTGTTGGCTTTCACGTAACCCGGTGATAAAGGCTTGGCTTAAAGGTTACAATCATTTTGCTACGGCTAATAACTTCAATCAAAACGATGGTGTAGTTATTTATATTGGTGAGTCATTATCTAATATAAATGTCATAGAATTGGATATATCTGAGTGCAACTGCTTGTTGATCACTCTAGGACTGGAAGTTGCAATTCTTGCCATCTATCGACCTTATTCGTTTCTGGATCATTATAAATTCATTCAATCCCTGGACCTTGCGCTAACCAATTATAGATCTTTTCAAAATATCATTCTTGTAGGTGATATTAATATTGATATTGCAAGCGGTTCATTGCCTAATCACTCCTTAGATTATCTCGATCTACTTACACATCACCCTGTTGGTTCTTTGTGCGTAGTGGGAAATGCACTCATAAGCTCTGTGACGGCTTGTGATACCGAAAATGAAAGTCCTGTTACTGATTCGGAAGTTGGGAAACTCATAGTGTCTACACTGCGCACCGAGCTACCGCAAATATTACGAGATCAGTTTAAGGTGGACTTGCCTGGCATCCTTCGTAAACAGTTGGAGGTCGAATTACCGGGGATTCTAAAACAACACTTCGATGAACACGTAACTATTCTCGAAAGCCAGAATAGGGACTTAAAAGAAATAATTAATTCTATGAAGGATGAAAATAAGAGCCTAAGCTTAAAGTTTGTTGGTTTGGAGTCATCGATCTCTACTCTGTCTGGATGGTTGAACAACTTGGAGCAACATCTACGAGCATCAAACGTCGAAATTCAAGGTTTGCCAGAGAAGGTATCCGAAAGTCCTGTTAAGATTCTGAAGGATATAGGTGCAGCAATTTCACACAAGGTTGAAGACTGCGATATTCTTACTTGTACAAAGGTAGCAAAAATAAATAAGGATAGTAAAGACCACGAACAATTATTGCTAAATTCCGAAGCCCTCGCTGCCGTAACGAATTTTATTCTGCAGTTATTAGCTATAACCGTGATCATCCTGAACAAAAACTAAATACGGGAATACTAGGCTTTGTAGGTCCCAGAGTACCGGTTTATGTGTCAGAACATCTTACGCCGGCAAACAAGGCACTACATGCGGCGGTGCGTCTTAAGGCAAAAGAAAAAAGTATTAAATTTGTCTGGCTGAAACAAGGACGCATATCCATAAGAAAGGACGAATCTTCGCGCAGCATACTCGTAAAAAGCATAGACATATTAGACAGTTTATAAATATTTTAGCATGTAAATCGTTATTTTACACTATACATTTTTGTACTAGCATAAACATGAACAACTTACTATGTGATATTGATCATTTCTCAAATTTCGATGGACTTTTAACACTAATACAAAGAATAAACGTGAACTGCGATATTATTGCTTTAACGGAGTGTTGGCTTTCACGTAACCCGGTGATAAAGGCTTGGCTTAAAGGTTACAATCATTTTGCTACGGCTAATAACTTCAATCAAAACGATGGTGTAGTTATTTATATTGGTGAGTCATTATCTAATATAAATGTCATAGAATTGGATATATCTGAGTGCAACTGCTTGTTGATCACTCTAGGACTGGAAGTTGCAATTCTTGCCATCTATCGACCTTATTCGTTTCTGGATCATTATAAATTCATTCAATCCCTGGACCTTGCGCTAACCAATTATAGATCTTTTCAAAATATCATTCTTGTAGGTGATATTAATATTGATATTGCAAGCGGTTCATTGCCTAATCACTCCTTAGATTATCTCGATCTACTTACACATCACGGATTACATCCAGGACATACCTTCCCCACGCACGGCTATACCTGTCTAGATCACGTCAACCTAAAATCTAAACGTCCTAGTAAGATCCTAGTCCCAGAGTCAACCATCACAGATCACTATGCAATTTTGTTATCATCCGCTGCTTGTAAATCAGTTTCTAGAAATCGCGTGATAAGTACTAAAACTAATGAAGAGAAACTTACAGAAGCTATAACTAACATAAATTTTGAATCAGTTTACCTGGCTCAAGATCCAGATGTGGCGATCAAACTTATTATGAAACCAATAATATCAGCATTAACAAAGAATACAAAAGCCTTTTTTATATCTCGTAGAAGGCAAGCTCTTAAACCCTGGATAACACAAGGCCTTTTGAAGTGCATGCGTCATCGAGATAATCTATACAAAAAAACCAGAAAACTCCCGCAGAATGAAATTATAATACTTTCATACAGGAGGTATCGTAATTTTTGTACGAATTTGATCCGAAAAGCAAAAAGAGAGTATGAAAAGGTTGAATTTACTAAGGCTTGCAAAATGATTTGGAAAGTTATTAATAACATTACAAATAAACCCTGAACTTCATCTTCATCTAGTGACCTCCGTAATAATTGTATCGATAAACAGCTTACTGTAAATAATATCAATTCGTATTTCGCAAATATCAGTAAAAGTCTTGCTGAAAAAATCAACCAAAATCCTTTATTTCATTCATGCCCTCTTATCCATTCAAATTCCTTTGTGTTATTGGAAACAAATCAAGCGGAAGTTGAACGCTTAATAATAATGCTTAAAAACAGTTGTGCAGTTGGATGGGATGGCATTTCTAATGCGTTTCTTAAAAAGCACAAAGATGTCGTTGTACCACCTATAACATATATTTATAATTTAAGCATTGTTTCAGGCAAGTTTCCAAACGTTTTCAAAAAAGCACTTGTATGTCCTATTTTTAAATCAGGAGATAGAAGCTGTACAGAAAATTACAGACCAATTTCTATACTACCAGCCCTGTCTAAAATCTTCGAAAAATTATTAACAAGAGGTTGGTTTCCTATTTGGAGACATATAATTTATTATCCCGTAACCAGTATGGCTTCCGGACGAGTTTGTCAACAACAGACGCTGTACACAACTTAGTCGACCATATTGTACAAAACCTAGACCAAGGTCAAAAGTGCATTGGTATGTTCCTGGATTTAACCAAGGCCTTCGACACAGTTTCTATTCCGATATTACTGGGAAAATTGGAGGCAATAGGAATAAGAGGTAATCAATTATCGCTATTTCATAGCTACCTAACAGATAGAACGCAAAGTGTGAAGATCAATTCGTATACTAGTTCTGAGTTGTCTGTTAGTTACGGCGTGCCACAGGGAAGTGTGCTGGGTCCCAGTCTTTTTTTGGTGTACATGAATGATCTCTGCGATCTCAAACTTCAAAACGGCGCATTATTCTCATATGCTGATGATACAGCTATAGTTTTTAGTTCACGTACATGGTCAGAGACTTACCAGTGTGCTCAAATTGGTTTTGATTCGGTTTGTCGTTGGCTGCATGGTAATTTATTGACTCTTAATATTAGTAAAAGTAAAATCGTCAACTTTGCTATACGTGACTCAATAAGCCAAATAGACGTCAACCATGAAATTGTCGTGAAACCGTTAAACGTAAATTTAAGTGACACATTAAGTGCTTTGAATGAGAATGTACCCCACATTGAAACGATCACTTCTACGGTTTATCTCGGAGTTGTCATTGATAGAAATCTTAATTTTAAAAAACACATAGTAAATTTATCAAACAAGGTGCGTAAACTTATCTACATTTTTAAAATACTTCGCTATTCAGCAAATGCTGACATATTAAAAATGGTTTATCTTTCTCTGTGCCTTTACTTAGTATAAATTAATACATACGCACCCGACAAAACAGCATTGTTATGATGCTATATCAAATCTTATATGATACTTCAAAATGCTTTGTGTTATTGGAAACAAATCAAGCGGAAGTTGAACGCTTAATAATAATGCTTAAAACAGTTGTGCAGTTGGATGGGATGGCATTTCTAATGCGTTTCTTAAAAGCACAAAGATGTCGTTGTACCACCTATAACATATATTTATAATTTAAGCATTGTTTCAGGCAAGTTTCCAAACGTTTTCAAAAAAGCACTTGTATGTCCTATTTTTAAATCAGGAGATAGAAGCTGTACAGAAAATTACAGACCAATTTCTATACTACCAGCCCTGTCTAAAATCTTCGAAAAATTATTAACAAGAGGTTGGTTTCCTATTTGGAGACATATAATTTATTATCCCGTAACCAGTATGGCTTCCGGACGAGTTTGTCAACAACAGACGCTGTACACAACTTAGTCGACCATATTGTACAAAACCTAGACCAAGGTCAAAAGTGCATTGGTATGTTCCTGGATTTAACCAAGGCCTTCGACACAGTTTCTATTCCGATATTACTGGGAAAATTGGAGGCAATAGGAATAAGAGGTAATCAATTATCGCTATTTCATAGCTACCTAACAGATAGAACGCAAAGTGTGAAGATCAATTCGTATACTAGTTCTGAGTTGTCTGTTAGTTACGGCGTGCCACAGGGAAGTGTGCTGGGTCCCAGTCTTTTTTTGGTGTACATGAATGATCTCTGCGATCTCAAACTTCAAAACGGCGCATTATTCTCATATGCTGATGATACAGCTATAGTTTTTAGTTCACGTACATGGTCAGAGACTTACCAGTGTGCTCAAATTGGTTTTGATTCGGTTTGTCGTTGGCTGCATGGTAATTTATTGACTCTTAATATTAGTAAAAGTAAAATCGTCAACTTTGCTATACGTGACTCAATAAGCCAAATAGACGTCAACCATGAAATTGTCGTGAAACCGTTAAACGTAAATTTAAGTGACACATTAAGTGCTTTGAATGAGAATGTACCCCACATTGAAACGATCACTTCTACGGTTTATCTCGGAGTTGTCATTGATAGAAATCTTAATTTTAAAAAACACATAGTAAATTTATCAAACAAGGTGCGTAAACTTATCTACATTTTTAAAATACTTCGCTATTCAGCAAATGCTGACATATTAAAAATGGTTTATCTTTCTCTGTGCCTTTACTTAGTATAAATTAATACATACGCACCCGACAAAACAGCATTGTTATGATGCTATATCAAATCTTATATGATACTTCAAAATGCTATATCTAGTGTTTTGGAGTATCTAGATCAGGCTATGAGGCCATTCATGCTGTACCAGGGAGTAAGTTACAGCTTGGCTATTATATTATAACCAATCTCAACTGTTCCAGTAAACAACGGACAACAGATTTTTCATGTGTAATTTCAAGTGCCGATTTATGTGCATGTTCCAGTGGTAAATAAAAGAAACGGGACACAATTGAAATATGCCAATCAGCGGTGCTCCAAAACTATCTCTAGTGCGACCAATGACCAGCAGTGTGATTGACGCTTTTTGACGCCGAAGTCACTTTTGTTTTTGTGTATGTTTATTGCTGTTGATCCAGAAACCTTTACAGCTTTATCTAATTAGATTAAGATTATTACGAGCGGGGGGCCCGCTGAGTAGGGTGACAACGAGGCTCCCTCTCGGGAACTCTTATGTTGGTCACTCATAAATAAAGCTGAACTCTCGGCTGAGTGCCATAAGCGCTCGCCACCTTTTAACCCGGTGAAGTTGTAAAAGCCCTCGGGCTAACAGTGGCCCATCAGCCATAATAACAATAAAAGTAATATCTTTATCATCAACTAACACACTATCTCAGAACTACTCACGGTCTCTTTCATCTATTTCTGGTTGATTTTGATGCGGAACAAGCTGTTCGTGAAGTCAGAGTTGAAGGCGAAGTGGTTACCGTCGCGAACTGAGCACGCGTGCTTTACCGCACGCCAACGATTGTAGAGTGCGTCTTAGTTCGCCTTCCTATATACATAAGTAAGCACAAAGTTTTCCACGATAGAGCCACTATTAATGAGCTGTATATCCCACTTTTAATTATTGTATTTTGTCATCAGACAACAAATATATATATATATTAATATTTATATTAGCATTATAAAAAATAATATTTAGTGGACATTTACAGCAGCCGAAACTAAAAACATACAAGAGTTAAAATTTAAGTATTTTTAGGTTCCTTTAAATTTTACCCTTTAGGCACAGGCATTTTAATTTCATATATATTTGGGGACACTCATTATAACTAAAGTTATCTCTACACTCCACAGTCATGATGAATCGAACTATAGCTCGCTGAAATGTCCATCTGGTCATAATTTACAGAGGTGAGAATGCTTTTCCAGGGGTGATGGTATCTCACAAAGATAAACATAATCAGAATACAAAGCATGTAACACTAATATAATATATAGCAAACTTTCAAAATATTGTATCTTCACCGAGTAGGATTTAAATACATAAAAATGCAGTAACAATATTCGTGAGATCGACTTAACAATGAATAGCTGCAACTTTAGCAGTTCAGAGATATAAATAACATTATGAGACTTGAAATACCAGAATTATTATTTATTCATTCTTTATTTGTATAAATATACATAGTGTCAGCTAACTTCAATTAATATGTATATTATTTATTACATTTTTAAACTCTTAAAATTAGAAGTTTCATTTTCTGCACCCACAATATATTCTCTGCTCAACCGTAAGGTGGGCTGGTACAGAATGCCTTTCGGCATAAGTCCGCCATTTTGTACAATGTTTGTTGTATGTGTACTAAGAGAGAAAAAGCATTATAGTAATTAATATAATATATTATATTAATTTAATATTATAGTATAGTATATTAATATTTATATTAGCATTATAAAAAATAATATTTAGTGGACATTTACAGCAGCCGAAACTAAAAACATACAAGAGTTAAAATTTAAGTATTTTTAGGTTCCTTTAAATTTTACCCTTTAGGCACAGGCATTTTAATTTCATATATATTTGGGGACACTCATTATAACTAAAGTTATCTCTACACTCCACAGTCATGATGAATCGAACTATAGCTCGCTGAAATGTCCATCTGGTCATAATTTACAGAGGTGAGAATGCTTTTCCAGGGGTGATGGTATCTCACAAAGATAAACATAATCAGAATACAAAGCATGTAACACTAATATAATATATAGCAAACTTTCAAAATATTGTATCTTCACCGAGTAGGATTTAAATACATAAAAATGCAGTAACAATATTCGTGAGATCGACTTAACAATGAATAGCTGCAACTTTAGCAGTTCAGAGATATAAATAACATTATGAGACTTGAAATACCAGAATTATTATTTATTCATTCTTTATTTGTATAAATATACATAGTGTCAGCTAACTTCAATTAATATGTATATTATTTATTACATTTTTAAACTCTTAAAATTAGAAGTTTCATTTTCTGCACCCACAATATATTCTCTGCTCAACCGTAAGGTGGGCTGGTACAGAATGCCTTTCGGCATAAGTCCGCCATTTTGTACAATGTTTGTTGTATGTGTACTAAGAGAGAAAAAGCATTATAGTAATTAATATAATATATTATATTAATTTAATATTATAGTATAGTATATTAATATTTGTATAAATATACATAGTGTCAGCTAACTTCAATTAATATGTATATTATTTATTACATTTTAAACTCTTAAAATTAGAAGTTTCATTTTCTGCACCCACAATATATTCTCTGCTCAACCGTAAGGTGGGCTGGTACAGAATGCCTTTCGGCATAAGTCCGCCATTTTGTACAATGTTTGTTGTATGTGTACTAAGAGAGAAAAAGCATTATAGTAATTAATATAATATATAGCAAACTTTCAAAATATTGTATCTTCACCGAGTAGGATTTAAATACATAAAAATGCAGTAACAATATTCGTGAGATCGACTTAACAATGAATAGCTGCAACTTTAGCAGTTCAGAGATATAAATAACATTATGAGACTTGAAATACCAGAATTATTATTTATATTAAGTAAGGTTATCTGCACTTTACATACATATATTTTATATATATATATATATATATATATAAACACATACATACAAATTGACCAATATTTAAGAACTTATGTCAAAATAATACATATTATGAAAAGAGAAAAAAACAGTTACCGCTCGAGAAGTAGATAATGCTTAAATAAAGCTTTACTTTAAGTAGCAGAATGTATATTCGGGGGTGGTGGCATTCAATGTCTGATGATATGTATAACTTTTCAAACTTACCTCTTCATCATTGAAAAGCAGTAGAACGAAAGCTTGAAATAGTGATACCTGTAATTCTTTGTTACCCTGAAAAAAAATATATTTACAATTATCACATTGGACATAGTAAATATGCAAATTCATATATTCCATATTTACAATTATCACATTGGACATAGTAAATATGCAAATTCATATATTCCATATTTACAATGTGCTGTAAAAATGTAATTAGCCACACGAAACACAGCAAGATTATGCTGTTGTTTCACGCTGGTATTATATGAGGGCGTGGTTCTGCCCCGATCGAGATGACCCTATTTCATTCTGCATCTGGAAACAAGCTGCAGTGTAACTCTACCACTGTTAATTGTAACATAAGGGGTAATGCGCGTAATTTAATTGATGGTGTGATAACTGCGGCCTATGAAATCCACGTCCAACCCTGAGGACTAAGCGTAATTGGCTCCCCGCACTCACTATACAAAACACAGAAACGTAAATATAACACCTTATATCACTATATGTATAGTATGCGTATGCATATAGATACTGTATGCATAGTTAGTATGAATATTAAATAACGAATTCATGATCTATGAACTATGGCTTGCCGAGGAATTATTTGTATTCCCGAGGAAATTGCTATGCGGATGACAGCATACACTGGCCGTGCCAAGGTTTCTCGATAAAACGTCAAAGAGTGCCGGAACAAACTTGTGTCTGAGATTAGGACTAGGGAAACTTTGATAAAAAAAAGATTGGGGCCGACAAAACCTAGTCCAATTTAACCTCACAAAGACATAATCGCATTTAACGCTAAAAAGAATACCTTTGTCGCATCTCCTTATTTTGAAAACAGTCACCTTGCTTCCTCAGCTATCCATGCTATCCATGACATATCGAGCGACGTTCAGTTCTGCGGTCACTTTGGCTTCACAAATTGGCTTCTAAAAAACTGGGTGTGCTTAATAGAGCGAGACAGTATTTCATGTCAGCCCACCTTGTGCATCTTTACAAAGCCAGCTTCTTTCGTCTGACCGCATTCAACTGAGAGCGGCTCGAATCGTTGATGACCAGGTACTATCCGATTTGCTTAATTCACTGGCGTGGCGAAGAGATCTTGCATCTATATACATTTTTCATTCAACCCTGTGTTTTCTTGTCTCTGTCCTAGGTAGAACAATGTCTACGGAGAGGTCACTTTGGTTGCGTCAGCTTGCTGCGCGTAAAACAACACGGGGAGTGGCAGTTACCGGTTATAAGTCCGCACAAATAGACGAAGGTGCAGGCGCCCGGGGTCACTTTCGACAGTGGTTGGGTCCATCTTAGATCCATTGATCAGTCACCGTCCGCTCCAATCTGGGCAGCTCCCGGTCAATAAGGTACTGATCCGTCTCGATGCTGATTTGCTTCTTTGGGGTGTAGGGAGCACTGGCTTAACTGCTAGACAGCTGGCATCGTTAATGACCACACCTGCTATCCATCATCCTGCGGCCTGTCTCCAGCGGTATTTCCGCACCGGTACGACATACGGACCTTCAAGAAAAGAGCCCCTGCACCTTTCTTTAAGTCCTGCAGCGCTTTTGCGATCTGGTGTTGCAGATGTTCATGGGAGGCGGTAATCACTACACAATCAAGTGAACTGCTAGCTCGTTTGCCACCTATTCTATAAAAAAAATTACATACCAATTTCGATTTGTGAGGTTTAAAATTAATAAATGAAAATAAACTCCAATATTATACACTAACAAATAAACAGTTTTACGTGAACGTTTGCGTATTCAATATTCAAAGAGTTCTCCTGCGAGAGCAAACGGAATACGAGTTAAAATTATGCACCTCAACGGATAAAGCATCGTTGCCCCACGGTGCTGCTTACAAACTCCATGATAGAATACGTTTTTGAATATGGAAACAAATTAAAAAACATTTCACGAAAATGCTATATTTTTATGCAATCTTTGTTCATAAATACAAATATTATTGAAGCATGTGTAATAGTTATAATTATTTTTAACATTTTTACAATCAGACCGGCTGGCGCTACTTTGCCTGATACCACAATACTAGGCTGGGTGAACGACGTCATGAGCGCCATTCTGTCCAAAACATGTTTCTTACAAGCACTATTGCAGTTCTCTATATAAATATGATAAGATTGACTTAAAACAGCAAATGATTATAGATATTTTATACTATATATTTCGAGTGAAACTACGTAATATTTAATAGAAAGCGAAAATAATATCATAAAATAAATAAAAGCCTACTCTCAATCAGTATTGTTAATCTTTTTATTAGTAATATAAATAAATCAGATGCATATTTTAAAAAAAAAGTATACTTAAAAACGTATGTAAGCATAATTAAAAATATTTAATTATACCTCATTGGCGATTTTTCAACAGTTTTTCAGAATTTGATAACTTTGAAATATTCTGAAAAACGGTTGTACAATGATAACTCACGGTTTCTCTTACGTTCTACAGGCAGTTGTAACAAGGCGGGAGGAGTGTTTTGAAGTGCAGTACCTGTATCATAAATTTATACAATTGAAATGATACTCGCTAACGATAGTAGACACAGCGCCCCTAGTGAATAATCATAGCACTAAAAGTCGTGTTCAGTCCTAAAATATATCTGACGCAATTGTTGTAAAGGCGCTCCAGCTTGCTAAGTGAAGAAACTATGTTTAAATCTGGGTAACACATATCTCTATAATCGATAATAGGTAATATTAGTGTCTGAACAAGCATAAGCTAGGTCGTAAAAGGAAGAAAATCCTTCAAATTGTGTAGGTTACGATCATAACGCGGCATAGACCTTACGGCTGACTTCCGTGACCTGTATGTCTCTGTTCATTTTATTGTAAATATAACATACCTAATTTTTTTACGTAACTGGATGTAGGACAAGTTTAAATTATTAATTTTAATTTAAATCCTGGGGCCACCTGCAATAATAGCTTGGCATTTGGAATGATTGATAGACACTCCAAAGCGCGACGATCAATTATGAATTGCTTTTAGGTTCGAATTCAGCTTAGCAATCTCACTGTGGAGGTCCCCACTACTAACACATAAAATTGTAGGTCATCTGCATATTATTTACATTATATTTCACACATTTAATTTAACTGTACAAGTACTGTTATCAGTAAGCTTAGTGCTTAATAAGTACTATTTTTAGCCGACTACCTGGACAGTCAAAATCACCCGTGTCTGTCAATACTACCTGGGTTACATCAATCAGCAATCAATTTAGTTTCATAACTTTCTGATCTGATGTAGTTTAGAAAACTTCAGAACTTTTGCAGTCTGTGTATAATTTCATGTAATTCAAAGAACTTTAACGATCCAATACCCATTGGAGCCTGTGTGCTCAACTTTGCGGATTGAAGAAACATTGCAGATGAAACTTGTCTTATTTGAGTTTATAATTCAATTAACTTCTTAAATGCTAACAATTAAAACGATACATAAAATAAATAAATAAATTTATTTTTGCACCTACAATATATTCTCTGCTCAACCAAGGCTGGTAGAGATTGCCTTCTCGAGTTTCATCTGTGGAGTGAAGGAAACCGGATACCTTATTACTGCTTACGAGGCTTTACATATTTTCTCAGAGGTGACATTTTTCCTTACCCAAATGTGAGTACGACTGGCCTCATGAACCATTTAAATTAGGTAAACTTTGTGTTCATTAAACCCAACCCATAAAGTAAGAAGAAGTTCGCGAGTTCGTGTTTGATAACTGATTATGCAGCCGTAGTGTATTCATTCGTAGTTTTAGTATTATATACTAAATGTAAAGAAAACCTGATCACTAGGCTACTCTGTTACATTAAAGATAAAGAGAGATAAATGTCAATCTATAATAGAATTAACGGTGTGAGCAAATTATAAAGGAGCTGTATAAAAACATATTGAGTAGGCCAGAAACAATTTCAGAAAACCTAGTGTGGCGTGCTTATGTGTAACAGAAGAACAGAACCTGCTACCGCAAGATGCGCTTAGCAGCTGAGCGTAAGGGCCACTCGTGCGTAAATAGGTCAAGTAGCCACGCCCCTATCTGCGCTTGCTCTGCACCGCGCCAGTCCTCCACGACACTCGACGCAAGCGCACGTCACTGTTACCTTCGATCGGCTTTACGTTAGTGGGCCATACTTCTGCCAGCTTCAATTATTTTCCTTCTTGCGTTCCTCTGTTCTCTATATAAATATGATAAGATTGACTTAAAACAGCAAATGATTATAGATATTTTATACTATATATTTCGAGTGAAACTACGTAATATTTAATAGAAAGCGAAAATAATATCATAAAATAAATAAATAAATTTATTTTTGCACCTACAATATATTCTCTGCTCAACCAAGGCTGGTAGAGATTGCCTTCTCGAGTTTCATCTGTGGAGTGAAGGAAACCGGATACCTTATTACTGCTTACGAGGCTTTACATATTTTCTCAGAGGTGACATTTTTCCTTACCCAAATGTGAGTACGACTGGCCTCATGAACCATTTAAATTAGGTAAACTTTGTGTTCATTAAACCCAACCCATAAAGTAAGAAGAAGTTCGCGAGTTCGTGTTTGATAACTGATTATGCAGCCGTAGTGTATTCATTCGTAGTTTTAGTATTATATACTAAATGTAAAAGAAAACCTGATCACTAGGCTACTCTGTTACATTAAAGATAAAGAGAGATAAATGTCAATCTATAATAGAATTAACGGTGTGAGCAAATTATAAAGGAGCTGTATAAAAACATATTGAGTAGGCCAGAAACAATTTCAGAAAACCTAGTGTGGCGTGCTTATGTGTAACAGAAGAACAGAACCTGCTACCGCAAGATGCGCTTAGCAGCTGAGCGTAAGGGCCACTCGTGCGTAAATAGGTCAAGTAGCCACGCCCCCATCTGCGCTTGCTCTGCACCGCGCCAGTCCTCCACGACACTCGACGCAAGCGCACGTCACTGTTTCCTTCGATCGGCTTTACGTTAGTGGGCTATACTTCTGCCAGCTTCAATTATTTTCCTTCTTAAGTGTTCCTCTCTGTTCTCTATAGACTTGTGTACTAGCTGTACTTTCTTTGTGCTTGTGAACAATAAACCTTCTGACTCTCTCGTGGTGGTAATTCCTTGTGAACTATATATATACCTATATAAACTAACACAACACCCCGCTACCACCATACTAGAAAATTAATCAGATCTGGTGCGTTTTTCTGAGCTTACCTATTTCAATTCCATTATTATTTTACCCTGTGTAATTATGTACAAAATAACTGACGTTAGAAAGGTACTCAAAACATCAACGGGTATTTAGATCTCTCGGTAGTAAACAAGTGGCGTTTTACACTATACATAAATAGAACCCCAGGGGAGATAAATGAAAACTGATTTTGGGGTCTAATAATCAAGTTCTTATTTGAAACATTCAAGATACTGTATATGTTGAGTTATGTGTACCAACTTATTCGTCGACACGAGTTAATATTTTCACTGAATAATGTAGGTGTTCATTGAAATTCAAATAAAATGTGTGCCAACTCCGTGTGTTCGCGCCACGAGTAAACAACCACCGCATTGGACAATATTTGTTCTATCGAATGAAATCACTGATTGGAACTGAATATTTTAAACTGCCGTGACGTTCACAAATATCACTGAATGGTGATAGAGACACGATGCAGTTTAACACTAACTGCTGAAAGAATGGGGGCAGGACCATGCCGTGACCGAAGTGCAGCGTAAAATGTCAGCATAACAATATTATGTTTCGTGTTACAGGTGAGGACAGTCCATGGTAGCCCTCACTACACTAGGTGACCACTATGTGCATTACGACACCTTATTGAAGATGAAAGTGTGTGTAGCTGCCGCGGCCGTGGGGTATCTCGCTATATATAATAGACTATAATGAAAGGTGCTGGTGGTAGAGAAGTATGACACAAATATCATATTCGCTGTAGGGTGGTGCCGTGATAAGTAGCCTGCCCCGTCTCCCGCGCGTCTCTAGAGCTGACGAAGGGACTAGTATAACTAAAGTCCAAAATCTCTTTTATTATACAGAACAGACAATGAACCATCAGTTCGATTAAAAAAAACCTCTTGAGAGAAACTATTACATAAATTTTCATTCCTGTATTAATATTATCCACATAATTAATATTTTGAAATGAATAAACCTATCATAATTTAATAGCAACCTTTATAACCAATCAAAATATAATAAACGCCTATATAAGGCGTTCGAGAATAAAGTTTGATCCAAACATAAAATCTTCTAAAATTCCCAATTATTATTTATTTATATAAATAATAATTTCTTATATTAAAATGAAATATGCCTGGACCAGATATGTATCACAATTGCGTTTCTTTCCAAGAGAGACAATAATAAATAAATAAAAAGGTTCGATCTCCTTTAATTTAAATTTGTTTTAAAGGTTTAATATTTATTTAAACACTGGTTAAATACTCGTGGTATAAAAGTATGAACTTAGCTTTCAAAGCCGCTAATAAAAATATAAATTTCATTCTCATTATCAACTTTACACGCCTTATTAACATAATCGCCGTACATCGAGCATAAATGTTGGCGAGTGATTTTTTGTTTGAAACGTGGTAGAACTACTATATTATTTATTTTGAACCGAATATATAAATGGACCTCTTCGACCGTGGAAGGACCACCCCATATATTACCAACTTAACGTGTTACGTATGGTATTATACGGATACCCTGTTACTGGTGTGAAACATCTTAAATTTTTATTGACGCTCGATTATGGGTTGAGTTCAAAAAAAAGGAGCCGTATTATTTTTATTTTTAATTAATATCTTATTATCCTTTATTATGTTCCACTTGAATATTTAAAAACTTATTAATTCACGACCTTGTATCACATTGCTCGGGCCCGTGTTGTCTATGAGTTTGGAGTTTCGACTTGCTACCTGTACAGGTTATATGAGTTCTTTCTGTTTATTGCATTACAATGTGTAAGCGGTACAAATTGTACATATACTTTTATAAGGGCACATTGAAAAGTTTTGAGCCTAAGGTTGACATTTAAATTCAAAGAAAAATTATACTGGCACGTAATAGCCATTTCTTTTTTAATTCAAAATTGCAAAAAATATTTACCAAAAAAAGGATTAACGCCAAAACAAATTTATGAAGATATGTACGAGACTATGGGGGAATCTGCTCCATCATATGCCACTGTCAAAAGATGGGTAGCGGATTTCAAAAGTGGCAGAGAAGCAGTGCAAGAAGAGAACCTAGGAGTGGTAGGCCGCCGACGGTTACCACAGACGAAAATACCATATATAAAATTTAGACCTGATTTTGAATGACAAGAGATTGACGATTGCAGAGATAGCAGAAGCAATAGGCATTTCCTATGAACGAGCACAGAACATAATTTTGGATTTTCTAAGGTCTCTGCCAGATGGGTACCTAAACTGCTTTCAGCCGAAAACAAACGCACCCGCCAAACAGTATCACAGGATTGTTTGGATCTGTTCCAAAGTGATCCTCAAGATTTTCTTAGCCGTTTCGTAACAATGGATGAAACTTGGGTTCACCACAATACACCAGAGTCCAAAGTACAATCCAAGCAATGGAAAAGAGCAGGTCAGTCACCCCCCCTAAAAAAGCTCGGGCCGTTTTGTCAACCAAGAAGGTAATGGCTTCAGTTTTTTGGGACTGTAGAGGGGTCATTATGGTTGACTACCTTGAAAAAGGTAAAACCATAAATGCGGACTATTATTACACACTCTTACAACGTTTGCGTGAAGAAATAAAAATAAAAAGGCCTGGTATGTTGTCTAAGAAAGTTTTGTTCCACCAAGATAATGCTCCTGTCCATACTGCGGCTTTTTTATTGCTTAATAAAAAAAACATAAAAAGTGTGTCCTCTTGTTTGTCAGTGGGGATTTAGCACTTTATATTTTACATAAAGAGTACCTAAGCAGCAAAAACGACAACAATCAGCTTTAGCAATTAAATGATTACATAAACAAGATGCTGGTTACATGAGAGTTAGTTCTGTTCAACCTGAAGGTTTGAGTTAAGTATATATTCAGAGGGGATGAGCAGCCAGCATTCTTAGTTTTAGTATTTAAGGTATTAGTCACCATACAGAAATACATTGTCGTCGCTCATTCGCAAAAAAGACTAAACGGTTCTTTAGTGTGGTCCCTCCCTGGTCGAGTTGACTCCTCATCATGCCGCACATGGATACAAAAGTAGCTCTACCTTCGTCTTTCTACATTTAGGGCGATGATGATATAATTTTATTGTTTATAAATAAAAAATGGAAATATTTTTTTGTAAAATTATAAAATAATAATTAAATTTAATAGTGTTTTTAAAATAATAAAAATAAATAAAATCATTCTCCTTTCTCTTCCTGAGCAATATGCGAAACATGCCATACGCGTGCGGTCAAAATATTCTCGTAAAAATCTGTTGCTCAGATTTATTTTTTGGCTATTTGAATTAATATTTGATGAAATATTCCCGATCTTTATTTATATTTTCTAAGTATAAATAAATATCGGGAATAGCGTTATACTTTGGTCATAGATATGGTAGTGTCACATGCAGACTAACATGCAAACTTGCATCGGCCGCCGCTTCATATAATGAGGTATCGTCCCTCATTGCGACTGGCTTGGTTTTTTTTATTTTATTTATTTTATTTTTTGTCCTTTAAATAAGGTTTACAAGGTCGCACTTCATGTTCATTGGCATTTGTCACTTTGCCAGTCAATCCTGGGTGAGTGAGAGAAAATGTTGGTAGTTGTAATATAATAAAAATTAATATTTATGAAAATATAAATTTACAAACATAGATGAATTGAAAACAAAACACTTTCATATATGTACATATAGAATAAAATATATATACATATAGATATATACAAATACATACTATACACAAATACCATGGGAAATATATATTAGATGTTATTTGCCTTTTATTGGTATTGGTTGGTATATATATATATATCTATATATATATTTATATATATATATATCTATATATATATTTATATATATATATATATATATATATATATATATCTATATATATATTTATATATATATATATATAAATATATATAATACAATGCACAACGAGCAACTTTAATAGTGTATACGAACCTCAGTAGATATTCCAGTGGATGAATCGTTTGACGGTCGCCAAATGAGAGCGGTCGTAATTTTCCCGTCATGATTAAAGTCAGCGAGGAACGACGGTCCTTGTTTGGGTACAATGAATTTGATTCCAAGTACAATCCGTTGAAACTCGACGCCATTAAACTCCTCTTGTTGTAATTCCCGGTCCATTGTTGTTGAAGATGTTGTACCGAACTGCTGTCATTTGTCTTCACAGCCACACAGCTTTACGTAGCTGCAAACGGATAACTATATTTCAAGTAATATAATAATATATTTATTCTTATAAATGTTACATCTATCTAAGTTAAGTAAGTAAGTAGTAAATAAATACTTGTGGTAGGATGTCTCGCGCTTCCGTAACAATAAATTTGTTTATTTATTTTATTTTATTTTATTTTATTTTATTTTATTTTATTTATCTAACTTATACACAGTAATTATACTAAAATAACAATGTACGCATTTGTTATTACAGATAATTTCAGGGTAATGGCCAGATAAATAATATTTAATTAATTATAATTATATCTACTGTCTTATATTTATTTTATTTTATTTTATTTTATTTTATTTTATTTATCTAACTTATACACAGTAATTATACTAAAATAACAATGTACGCATTTGTTATTACAGATAATTTCAGGGTAATGGCCAGATAAATAATATTTAATTAATTATAATTATATCTACTGTCTTATATTTATTTTATTTTATTTTATTTTATTTTATTTTATTTTATTTTATTTTATTTTATTTTATTTTATTTTATTTTATTTTATTTTATTTTATTTATCTAACTTATACACAGTAATTATACTAAAATAACAATGTACGCATTTGTTATTACAGATAATTTCAGGGTAATGGCCAGATAAATAATATTTAATTAATTATAATTATATCTACTGTCTTATATTTATTTTATTTTATTTTATTTTATTTTATTTATCTAACTTATACACAGTAATTATACTAAAATAACAATGTACGCATTTGTTATTACAGATAATTTCAGGGTAATGGCCAGATAAATAATATTTAATTAATTATAATTATATCTACTGTCTTATATTTATTTTATTTTATTTTATTTTATTTTATTTTATTTTATTTTATTTATCTAACTTATACACAGTAATTATACTAAAATAACAATGTACGCATTTGTTATTACAGATAATTTCAGGGTAATGGCCAGATAAATAATATTTAATTAATTATAATTATATCTACTGTCTTATATTTATTTTATTTTATTTATCTAACTTATACACAGTAATTATACTAAAATAACAATGTACGCATTTGTTATTACAGATAATTTCAGGGTAATGGCCAGATAAATAATATTTAATTAATTATAATTATATCTACTGTCTTATATTTATTTTATTTTATTTTATTTTATTTTATTTTATTTTATTTTATTTTATTTTATTTTATTTATCTAACTTATACACAGTAATTATACTAAAATAACAATGTACGCATTTGTTATTACAGATAATTTCAGGGTAATGGCCAGATAAATAATATTTAATTAATTATAATTATATCTACTGTCTTATATTTATTTTATTTTATTTTATTTTATTTTATTTTATTTTATTTTATTTTATTTTATTTTATTTTATTTTATTTTATTTTATTTTATTTTATTTTATTTTATTTTATTTTATTTATCTAACTTATACACAGTAATTATACTAAAATAACAATGTACGCATTTGTTATTACAGATAATTTCAGGGTAATGGCCAGATAAATAATATTTAATTAATTATAATTATATCTACTGTCTTATATTTATTTTATTTATCTAACTTATACACAGTAATTATACTAAAATAACAATGTACGCATTTGTTATTACAGATAATTTCAGGGTAATGGCCAGATAAATAATATTTAATTAATTATAATTATATCTACTGTCTTATATTTATTTTATTTTATTTTATTTTATTTTATTTTATTTTATTTTATTTTATTTTATTTTATTTTATTTTATTTTATTTTATTTATCTAACTTATACACAGTAATTATACTAAAATAACAATGTACGCATTTGTTATTACAGATAATTTCAGGGTAATGGCCAGATAAATAATATTTAATTAATTATAATTATATCTACTGTCTTATATTTATTTTATTTTATTTTATTTTATTTTATTTTATTTTATAAAATTAGGATTCTCTTGGTAAACGAATCTTTTGTACGCAGGTTTTATTTTTATATAACAAACGCGACTCACTGGTTGGCCAATGTAGACTCTCCAGTACTAACCATACCATAGGAACAAAACTTTTTTTTTAAATGATAAAGGCAGCAAGAGTGTCACCCAGAAAATATCCTCTTCCCTCTTTGAAAACATATCGCAATATTTCTTTTTATATTTATTGCGTTCACGGTGCAGCTTTTTTCAATTTCAAATTTCGGTCCGTTTCTCTCCGTAGAGCAAAGACTAACTGTTAGTTTAATCTTGCTCACGCCGACTATAGTTCGTTTGCTTCAATTTTTGTCTACTGTTATTTAGTTTGGGGAATTTGGGGTGAGGGGTCAAAAATGTGTTTTAATTTTTAAGGTACCTACGTTTATATAAACTCAATATTACGGCTTGGTACTAAACAAGTGCTGTTAATAATAGATTCCTTCCCACCCGCTTTTACCATTTTTTTCCTTACATCGCCGTTAGAACACGCGAATATGCCTCTGTTTGCTCAAAGAGTATTTGGCACTATAATTTAAGTTGTTAACATCGTCTAATAAAATATATTAAATATGGTCATGGATCATTAAGAAATCATTATAGTAAGTGTGCTTATGCAAACTTAGAGCTTCTGTAATCGCAGTATATGCGCGTAAATCGGCTAAAATTAGACACAGAAAATCATTTCACCAACTATATTATATACATTTTTCTCGCATTACTTTTAATTATTTTAATATCCCTTTTGTATAATCATAAATAATTATTTTTTATTATTTTTCAGATAAATTTTATAAATGATAATTTTTTAATGAAATAGTTATATAGAAAAGTCTGTAAATCTTTATGTCTAGAAATGTCGGAATAATCCGTTATTAATTGAAATTATATAAAATGAGATAGCTCATAATCGTGTACTAATAACACGAATAATTAGTGTTATTAACAATAATTTTGGTATTAATAGAACAAGTGAAGTCTTTTGCCTATGATATTATATAGAGGAGGCAGTATTTATTCACAATAAGTAAAAAGTAATAATATGATAGCTTATAATCATGTAGCACTATTAAATTTAAAATTTAAAAAGCAACTGAGCCTATTTGAAATTAATTTGTTATCGAACAAACGAGTGTGGTATACGAAGAAACCATAGTCCATAGAGACAATCCTATGTAATAATGACATTGCTGTGGCAATACCATTATTCCATCGTAATAACTAAGTAAGGTCATAAATTTATGATCTGTAATCCATGCACGGTGAGTAAGCATGTAATGGAGTCGCTAGACGGCCATACGGCTTGGTACTAAACAAGTGCTGTTAATAATAGATTCCTTCCCACCCGCTTTTACCATTTTTCCTTACATCGCCGTTAGAACACGCGAATATGCCTCTGTTTGCTCAAAGAGTATTTGGCACTATAATTTAAGTTGTTAACATCGTCTAATAAAATATATTAAATATGGTCATGGATCATTAAGAAATCATTATAGTAAGTGTGCTTATGCAAACTTAGAGCTTCTGTAATCGCAGTATATGCGCGTAAATCGGCTAAAATTAGACACAGAAAATCATTTCACCAACTATATTATATACATTTTTCTCGCATTACTTTTAATTATTTTAATATCCCTTTTGTATAATCATAAATAATTATTTTTTATTATTTTTCAGATAAATTTTATAAATGATAATTTTTTAATGAAATAGTTATATAGAAAAGTCTGTAAATCTTTATGTCTAGAAATGTCGGAATAATCCGTTATTAATTGAAATTATATAAAATGAGATAGCTCATAATCGTGTACTAATAACACGAATAATTAGTGTTATTAACAATAATTTTGGTATTAATAGAACAAGTGAAGTCTTTTGCCTATGATATTATATAGAGGAGGCAGTATTTATTCACAATAAGTAAAAAGTAATAATATGATAGCTTATAATCATGTAGCACTATTAAATTTAAAATTTAAAAAGCAACTGAGCCTATTTGAAATTAATTTGTTATCGAACAAACGAGTGTGGTATACGAAGAAACCATAGTCCATAGAGACAATCCTATGTAATAATGACATTGCTGTGGCAATACCATTATTCCATCGTAATAACTAAGTAAGGTCATAAATTTATGATCTGTAATCCATGCACGGTGAGTAAGCATGTAATGGAGTCGCTAGACGGCCATACGGCTTGGTATACCTTTACTATAATATTATGAATAAATCATTGTCCCATTGATTGTAGTCATGTAATCTCAAAATTAAATTGAGGCGCATGATTGATAGAAAAACAAACTTTATTATGATCTTCACGTTCATAGGTATCAAATACCCACAAAGGTAATAAAACAATGTTATATTCATTAAAAGGATGAATAGGCTAAAGTCGCAATGGGCCGGCCATATAGCTAGTAGAATCAATAACTGATGGGAAAGGAAGGTACCAAATAATCTTGTCGGTACTTTTTTTTATAGAAAGAAGGGAGCAAACGAGCGGCGGGAACACCGAGGTGATCATCGACGCCCATGGACAACCGCAACACCAAAGTGAAACACCAACGAACGAAAGTGAAAGAGCTTCAGATGCGTTGCCGGCGTTTAAGAAAGGAATTGGCTCGCTTCTTGAAGGACCCTAAGTCGTGGTTGTACTGCCTTTTGCTCTAATTGTATAAAATATGCCCTAGTATGGATGAATTTTATTTTCTGCTTATGTAGTTTTAGATAACACGGAAGGCACCCAAGACAGGTTTCTAACCTAGTGCAGGGTTCAACAGGACATCCTTCTAATTCTGTTTCTCTTTTTTTTAAACAAAATATATGTACAAATATAACTTATGTACAAATGTTTGTGTCTAATAAAGTTTATTCTTATTATATAGGGGATATTTTTTTTCCGTCTCCGCCTGATTGGTCAATAGAATAAATAAATAAATAACTATAAACATATAAACAAACAAATATGTATAATATAATATAATACATATATAAAGACCAAACAGACGGGTATCATTCGACAGGGGAAGACCAAACGGTCGAGGGTCAGGGAGAAAGGGAAAGAAACCTGCGGACTATACGAGCGGTGCCAAGTGAGCCCGGAGCTGCACGTTCCGGAGTCCCAACCGCCTTAGGTGATTCAAATGGCTGGTTGGGATTAATCCGTTCGCAGATACGACTATAGGAATAATTTCGGCCGTCATACCACCCCACATGTCGGTCACCTAGTGTGCCAGATATTTTATCTGTTTATCTGTTTTGGCTTTCACGAGCTTTATTATGTTCTCGATTGGCAACTTCGTTTTGGTCATCGCAGCATAGGACGACTCACCAAGAGCAACCCGTGCAAAGTTGCAGGAAGTCGATGGATACTCTGGAATGGTGGATGAAACTTAAGGTCGTAGGTTCATCCACCATCTCCTAGCACAAGCATTTTCAGTTTAATTGTAGTGGTTCACCGGAATATTAGTAATGTTAATAGCATTGCTAATATTCTTTAAAAAAAACATCAAATAATAATTGACGTCGTTTAGTAACTGAACGGCTAAACGAAAAACAAGTCTAATGGTCTTGAATTAAGGATTGTGAGAAATAATCTCAAACAAAGAGAAAAGTTTCGAGATTAAAGAAGTCAGCGTTTCCAGAGAATACCAAAACCTTTTAGCTAAAACATTGGACGTTGAAAGCAATATGTTTATGTTAAAGATCCTTATGGGCATTATGATAATATTTAGCCGAATAATCCTTTCGTAAGAATTAATTTATTTTTTGAACACTAACTTAGACATTTTTGATTCCGTTTGAAACAAGTTTAAACTTTCTTTTTATTACAGAGTAACAAAGAGAGTCACCTGATGGGAATTGATTCCTGCTACCATAACATGATACTATGCAATAACTACTATTCATCTGAGTGTAGCATTTACAACTTAAATTAACGCTTTAACAATACGTTATATATAACATATATAGTAACCCGTACCGGACAAATAGATAACTTATATAATGTATGAAGTAGCAATTAATTCAATATTTCCTTAATAATCGAAATGTTAAGGATGTATAGTTTCGACTTTTTAGAGTATATTCGGATTTTCAACCAAAATAAAATATTAAAAGTCTCTTTATTTAGCCCTCTTAATTTGCTTCTTATCCTTAACATTTATTGTGTCGCTAGTCTAAAAATATTTGTATATCAACACGTATGAACATGTATTTAACTTCTTTCCTGTATATTTTTTTTCTTTTTTATACGTATTTACTTAGGGTTTGGGTAAACATTTCCAAATAAAAAGTTTACCTATGCCCTTAATTGCCTAAAAGAGATCACTCTATAGAGATAAGACAGCTTTTTGTTTAACGACCTAAAATGAGTATTTATTTATTGTTTATATTTCCTGTGTTTATATGGTATTAAAGAATATCGTTTTAGTAACATACTTTTTATTTCCTTTAACTATATCAAACCAATATATACAGACAAAGCGTCGAAACAAAATAACCATAAATAAAATATATGTGGTAAGTAGGTAACACGGTCAAACCTTGGCGGATTGCATACAATGAGAAAACATACCATGACCGTTTTATACCATATTCAACCATATTATAAGATTACGTTTTATTAAGTGTTGCAATATATCCTATCCTTATAATATACTATCGAAGGTTCTTGAACATATTGTGCACTTCTTCTTCTTCAGTTCTTTATAGTCTGATTTCCGAGGCCAAAATACAATTACTGTGCTTGTTGAGGTAACTGATGACATCCGTTGGGCATTGGAAAATAAATCTCTCACAATACTTATCTCCTAATCCTTTTGGACTTCGCCTGTGCTTTTATTTCCCTTTGATATCCTCCTTGCGATTCTTAAATCGATAAATATCGCTTCTTCTGCCATTAACTGGTTTAATTCATATCTTCGCGGACGCTCGCAGCGGGTCATTGTTAATAACACTTATTCTAAATGAAATGGAGTGATCTCACTGCGGGTGTTCCTCAAGGAGCGTTCTCTCTCCTTTTCTTTTCTGTGTTTATTATATTATATTTTTCATCTCTATCCAGATGGTTTGCAGCTCTATCGACAAACTCTCAAACGGTTTACTATTAGAAACTCATAATATTATTTTTAATTATTATTTCTAAACCATTGAGACCTTTGAATATTTGGTCCCGCTTCGTTAATTCTGTCAGATTTTTATATTGATATTGAAGAACAGAAAAAATCTGTTTGGGACAAGTTATGAAAGGCGTCAGATAATTTACTGCCGCACCAGTTGTTGTTATGATCGTGTAATATATTTTCTGTAAGCTTTTAGGCGTTGAAATATTTTTAAGAGAAACTAAATTAAATGAGGACTTATAAGGAATTATTTTTTAATAGTCAAACTTAATTATTGGAAAACAGCGCGCTTTCAATAAACCCAGGATGTTTTTTAACTTTTGAACTTAGGCTTTACAGTTCTTGGCTGTTCTTACAGTGCTTGCTTTCAGATGGATTCAGACAGAGACAGAGATGCAGACAGAAGAATCCATCGTGGTAATTTGTACAGGCGGAGAATGTAACAATTAAAGCAGAAAATTCATAGGCTATAGTTATAAATAAATCTTGATAATTATAAATGCTAACTTATGAATGTAGATAACAATTTTATGGGATTGGGGATCGAATTTTGGATACTTGTGTACTTATCTACTATATATTAAAAGCGAACTTATGAATACACAAGTACTACGGGTGGAGTATCAAAGTAACAAATATTTGACGAATTTTCTCTACTCACTTTTTTGTTCGAATGTATTATATTTTTAATAACTAACCTTACATTATTACAGTCGTAATAACCTTTAATATGTACCTTAATTTGTCCATTAAATTTGCTTTGCTACTGGTGTATTATAAATGAGAAATATACCTTCTATTTGATAACATTATTACGCCCTCGTAATGCATCAAGATAACTATGCGATACCTTAATGTCAACAAGTAAGGATGTTTAATGACGTGCAATGATAGAATATCAATCAGATTCTGCGACAACACTTTAAGATAAAAAGGCATATTGTTAGGTTGGTATATTTTAAAATAAAAAAAAATCTATTTTCATTTGCCTTTCAGGATTGACAGTTTTAAGTAAATATCAAAGGTTGCGTCTCCTTTACCATTTCTACTTTAGAACTCAGTAGGACGTTGAATTCTAAAATTAATTACGTTGTTTAGCACAAATGTGATTTATTTAAATAACAAGGAAAGTGCACGAGCATACAGTTTAAGTGACCTATTAAACCCATGACAGCAAAGTCAATTTTATTTTTTAAAGATATTAAGGTATCAAACAAGTCACACAGATTACCCAATGGCAAAAAACTGATGCAAACGATGACTTCCTTAATCTTTGATTGAACATCACAAGGCTTGCCATCCCTGAGGGATAAGTGGGAATACACCTTACTGAATTCGACTACCTTGTCATCGGAATAAGGTTTCCGTTTTTTCTCGAGGCAAAACACCCCTAATGTAACACCGTAAATGTAGCATAATGCTGTTCTTTCAAGCTAATATAGGTATTGTTTGGTATGTGCACTGACCTTCATGCTGCAGCTAGGCAATAACTACGATGTGACACTAATGAATAAAAATAGTTTATATTAGTTATCCTAATAGATAGGGAACATTAAACTTTTATATTACTATTATATAATAATATAGGAATATCAAACCTTTTTTTGAAACTCAGGAGTGAAGGTGCTTGCGTATCTAGAATGAATAAGGACGTACTTAAGTTTTAATGACATTTGACAGTGGTAGAGTTACACTGCAGTTTGTTTCTAGGTGCAGAATGAATGGGTCAGCTCGACCGGGGTAGGACCACGCCCTCACAGAATACCAGCGTAAAATAGCAGCTCAACGCTGCTGTGTTTCGTCTGGTGAGTGCAGGGATCCGGAGACCTTTATTACTGGAGACGAGGCATTCCATCTCAGTCCTCAAGGGTGACAACGCATCTGCATTATGATTCCTTGTTAAGGTTGTATGGAGATGTCATGGGCCGCAGGAATCACTTACCATCAGGTGAACTGTGTGCTCGTTTGTTACTCTTAATGCTATAAAAAAAATAATAATATGAGTTATGAATGAATAAACACAGTCTGTATTCATATAGTAGGTATGAGTTTATTCATTAATTTATTATTTTATTATTATTATTATTATTATTATTATTATTATTATTATTATTATTATTATTATTATTATTATTATTATTATATAAATGAATGAATATATTAACGGAATACCTATTACTGCGTGACATTTTCATTTGCTTAATAATTGTTGTAAAGAACTCTCGACGAAACACGCTAGCGGAAATTAAATAGCCGTGTTATCGAGATTTCAGAATATAAATATTTGCGTGTTGTTTGACATTCGTCAACACTTAGTTACTCAGTTTATTTTTTCTTGTTTATTTCATATTGAAATCGAAAGATTACTAAGTTTTATTGTAAAGGGTGTTTTTTTTAGGTGTTTGTCAATATAGCAACACTAACAAATTTAATATTTAATTTTACAGCCGACACGCATGAGCAATATTTACAAATTATGAAAATTTCCAATGTCAGTGTTTTATATAAAATGTGTATAGAGCGTTTGAAGATCGCGTGGTGTACCAGGCTCTTGCGTCACGGGTTCGAGACGCCGGCGCGGAACAATATTTGTGCATCACAAATTGTTGGCTTTTTGTGTCCGAATGTGTTGTATGAATGTCCCGTCTCCCTGACACTGCATCTGAATCTTCCTACGATCTTATTGCACAAACATTATATCAGAATGGGAAACCGATGATAAATGCCTCTCTGTTTGCGGGAATGTTTACGGCACTACAAAATTCTCTGGGCACTTGATGTCATCTGGCAATGACCAAAGGCCTTGATCGAAATAGACCATGAGAATATCGTCATTATATAGAGATTCAATTTGAGGGTTATCATAATTGACCAAACGGGTTAGGCTAACCATAACATAATTAAAAGAATCCTCATTACATTTAATCTTTTGGACATCAAAACATTCACAAGAAAGCCCTGCGCACAAATAAAAATATCGGTGCCGTTTAAAAGTAGTGTTCTTCCCAGGTCGAAGTAATGCTGCAGCCTTTAAGTATCAACTGTAGAGTGGCTACCACTGTTTAGCTAGTAAATAGTCCAGCGCTTCATTTTCCGAGTCAATATTTGTACAAAACCAGTCTTCCAATCCAAGTGTACTGTTATGGTCCCATATCTAATTCAGCTTTATTACTAATTGCAATTTTAAGATTAACTAATACGTCAAGAAGGGTGACGAGAAAACGTGAATTTCCACCTGTTATATAAATTGTCAAAATCAAAATGATGTCGGGCGGCCGCCCAGTTTCTGGACCCAGCACCAACTGGACCTATGATTCTGATTGTATCGTTGCAACGCCTCGTTAAACTACATTCCTGCGTACTCATTCCATCAATTCCAAGCCGACGTCTATAATCTTACAACAGCAGACGGGATGAAAGACAACAAGAATGTTATATTTTCGTTACAACTTGATAAATTATTACTTTTGCAGGTAATGTATTTACAGCTCCGTGTAGATTTCAATACGTGAATTTTTTATCGGGTCGATTGTTGTTAAAACATATAAATACTATAATAATTATGTGTTATTTTAATTAAGCATTTTGTTCAAAACAGTGAGTAGATTTTCAGCTAACTATAAATGTACTTTTACATATAAACTGCTTATTCTAATCCAGTAGATGGAGTTCGCAAGAGACTATTCACATTTCATCACGTCCTAAACGTGATAAAGCAGTACGGATAAGCGATGGAGTAATCGTGTTTTACTGCAGAGTTAGTTGGCTGCAACTGGATGCTTGGAGCCGAAGAACGAACTTAGCTGCATAATGAATGAGTCAGCTCGACCGGGGTAGGACCACGCCCTCAGAATACCAGCATAATACTGCTGTGTTTGACATGTGCTGTGTGCTGACGAGGCATTCCATCTCAGTCCTTCAGGGTCACAACGCATCTGCATTATGATTCTTTCTCAAGGATGAATGTACTATGTCATTGGCCGCAGGGATCACTCGCCATCAGGTGAATTGTGTGCTCATTTTCTCTTTAAAAATAAAGGTAGAATCTCTAATTACTTTGTCTTTGATTAAACATTGGAAACACAGCAGCGATTTTTTTTTTGTGTGTGAGTATTGCTGTGGGTTCAGAGAACTTTACAGCTTTATCTAATTTTACATCAGCGAACAACTGCTATTTTACGCGCGTATTCTGTTAAAGCGGATGATCTCTGGTCGAGCTGAGTAACTCTTACATTAGGAAATAATATAGCCACTCAAATATAAAAATTCATTAAATGCATAAAATATAAAACATATCTTACTATTAATTACACAATGAGTCTTACACATGTAGGAGTTTATTTTCTGTTACTGGCCGCTTGGACGCCTAATTAGAAACATTTAAAAAAAGCATCTATAGCTCGTTAGTTTTTTGAAATTGGAGAATAACATTTCCTTCTTGGCTTTTTCTATTATTTTGGCGGCAAGTCAAAATTTAATCTGAATTTTATTTTTCTTAAAAATGGGCAAAAATAAAAGGTGTGGTACATATAGATCATAAGTGAACGTACAGAAGAATAGCTGAGCATATAAATTGTTGTGTTAAGAA
>JAGSMU010000590.1:0-18150 GCA_029286865.1 Teinopalpus imperialis
CATATTGCAACGTTGGCGGCGGCCCCGAGCAAGTCTCGGTCTAGCCGCTTGAGACACCAACGTCGCGTGTGACTGCCTTCTCGGCGGCTGGAGGCATAGTCGGGACGGCGGATTGCAAGATCGAAAATAATGTGGCGGTGGTCGGATAATGTGACCACCTCCTCTGCAACCCGCCAACCCGACAACATGCGCATCGCAGCGGAGTCGCCCATGTTAGATCCACGACCGACTCCCCTGCCACCGCACGTATCAGCAGGACTGGATTTGCCAATCGGAGGTCAATCCAGCTCGCCCATTCCATCATCGTCTCTCCTTCGGACTGTCTCTGGGATTCCCCACGCCTGGAGTGGGCGTTGAAATCTCCCAGGACAATCGACGGACGAGGGAGGCACCTGCGAACGCAGAGTGCCACCTCGTCCAGGTACACCTCGTAGTCGGCGAGTGACCTCGCGGGAGTTTTTTGTTGTAGCATTTGTTCAGTGTAATCGTTAGACAGTCATCCTGCGCCGCATTTAGGCCATTTCTAGTCTAGTTGTAATCAGTTATTTTTAGTTTCATAATTACGTAATTTTATTCCATTTGTAAAATTTTCATGTCTTCGTTTTCGTGCTAATTTTGTAACCTAACCTAACCTAACCTAACCTAACCTAACCACCTATATCTTTGTGTATTAGAGTCTTAAGCATTCCAAATTGGTTTTGTTGTAGCATTTGTTCAGTGTAATCGTTAGACAGTCATCCTGCGCCGCATTTAGGCCATTTCTAGTCTAGTTGTAATCAGTTATTTTTAGTTTCATAATTACGTAATTTTATTCCATTTGTAAAATTTTCATGTCTTCGTTTTCGTGCTAATTTTGTAACCTAACCTAACCTAACCTAACCACCTATATCTTTGTGTATTAGAGTCTTAAGCATTCCAAATTGGTTTTGTTGTAGCATTTGTTCAGTGTAATCGTTAGACAGTCATCCTGCGCCGCATTTAGGCCATTTCTAGTCTAGTTGTAATCAGTTATTTTTAGTTTCATAATTACGTAATTTTATTCCATTTGTAAAATTTTCATGTCTTCGTTTTCGTGCTGATTTTGTAACCTAACCTTTTTTTTTTTTTGTTGTTATCGGAAATCTTCAAAGATACCCCACTCAGTGGAGACAGGGCTATGTGGGACTCTTTATCCACCAAAACCCCCCGGTGGCCATCCTCAGTGCATTGGGAGGGGCTCCGGATCTCCTACGGAACGCACCGGTGCCCCTCAGCACAGTGCGCGCCTTAGCTTCGTCTCCACGGGGGAGGCCGCGCCTCCTCGCACCCTCGCCGTGCTACGGCAACCCTGGACCACTTCGGGTTGCCGTCCTTCAGGTTCGCTTGCCTGGGCGGTCAGAGCCCCCACCCTGAGCGCCCGCGAACCCGCAGTCCCCTTTAGTCGCCTTGTCGACAGGCAGGGGATACCTTAGCCCTATTCTTATGCTCGAGCTGTAGCAGCTGACGGGCCGGGGCGTCCGTTGCCACCGCCCCGTTGTCGCCAGCCGCCCGAGCGGGATCGCCTCCCGATCTCCGCTCGGCGGTCTCCTTCTGTAACATAACAGTTTCACAGATGAGACCAGCGCCTTCCATGCGCCTTTATCCGCCAGCGCAGCCGCTACTGCGACTGGCGGAGAGGTCTTGCCCGATCCTCTGGACCAGGATCCGTCGCTCGGACTCCCAGGCAATCAGCGAGCGTGCCAGTGGAATCTCGTCCCGCCACAGTGGTGGCATTGCGTTGACGATTCGCGTCAATCCTGTTCAGGTACTCTCCGAAGCATCCATGCCCGGTGAGCACCTGCGTCAGTCTATAGGTGACATGCGCCTCTTCCCTCAAACGGAGCCAAGCTTCGAAGTTCGGCAGGAGCGCGCTAACAATGCGCTGGCGCGAGTAACGTGGCTCAAGGGCCTCTCGCGCCACCTCCAGCACGTTTGCGCTCCTGCTTACGCACCTCTCCCGCATCCAGGCTCGGCCTCTCGGGGAATGTGAAGACAGTATAAACCCGTGCATCCATCTCCGCCAGGATTTCCAGTGGTGGAAACCGAGCTAGGACAGTGGCCGCCTCGAATGATATCGTGCGATATCCACGCGCGATCCTGATGGCCATCCTTCGCTGCAGGCTACTAAGTTTAGCTCTGCAGCGACGGACGCCCGTTAGTCGATGTAACCATACGGGCGCCCGTAGAGGTTACCGATCGCACGACTCCCGCGTAGAGGCGGCGCACTCCTTCCTGGGGCTCCCCCGAGATTGGCAGCAGCCGGTGCATGGCACCTACTACCTCTCGATCCGTGGGACCAGGCGGTCGAAGTGCTCTTCGAAGCCCCAACGACTGTCCAGGGTGAGACCGAGATATTTCATCGTCGGTCCCACCGGGACCTGCACGTCACCAACGCGAACCGTCAAGCTGGGTGGTTCCTCTGGGGAGTTTGTGGAACCAAAGCGCCTCGGTCTTATGAGGCGCTATCCACATCCAGCTCGTGATTTTGTCCACGACGCATGCTACCCTGCAAGCTCGCAAGCCGGATGGTGCTCGAACTGTCCCCGTCGGCCAGTAGCAGAGTGTCATCTGCGTAGCAAACTACTCTTACGCCGACGGGAAGATCGACCCGCAGGACCGCGTCGTACGCGAGGTTCCACAGTTGTGACCCAACACGGACCCTTGCGGAACCCCGCAATTCACCTCCCTCCGGTGGACAGACGCGGTACGACCACGTACTGGGCTGCCTATCGTTCAAGTAGGCCCGGACAATGCGTTGCAGGTAGGGTGCACACGGTGGTACACCAGAGCCTCCTGATCGTCCCCCAGGGTAGCGAATTCAGCTGCATTGACAATGTCAAGGTTGACCGCCAATGCCACACCGCCCGGGTAACTGCCCGCTGCGCCTGCCCTCGGACGCGAAGGATCGTGTCAGTCGATCGCGCGTCCGCCGAAGCCGAACTGGCCGTCCGACAAATCGGGGCCCACTTGGCGTAGGTGCGTGTTGGGGCGGACGGCTATTATTCTTTCGAACAATTTGCCCGCCTCATCCAGCAAACAACCGGGCCGGTACGCGGAGGAGATTCCGCGGTCCTGCCATCCTTCTTCAGGAGCACCATCCTTGCCTCCTTCCAGACTGGAGGGAAGACACCGACTCGCAGGCAGCTGTTGAACAGCTGTCTCAGTCTCTCCCAGTCCGGCGGCGAGCAAGCACCCGCCCGTCCAGGAATTCCGTCGGGGCCTGGGGCTGTGTTCTTGGCTCGAGGCGCCTCACGGCACGGTCCAACCCTCGTTGGTCACTCCTCAACTCGTCAGACCATGCAATCTGGTCTGACGGTGATGTGGAGGGTGCGGGGCTGTCCTGGGCCCTAGGGAAGAGGCCGTCCACTCCTCCCACAAAAGTAGGGTCCAGGCCTCCGTCAACGGAGGACCCATGGTCGTAGCTTGCCCAGTACAATCTTGTACGGACGGCCCCGGGTCCCTGGGCCAGCCCCTCGAGGAGCCGCTCCTGGTGACCGAGACCCAGCATTCTCGATCACGAGTTGGAGCGCTTTTGTGGCGCCTCTGTGCTGGGCATGCTCGCCTTTTCTTCGGCTGTGGCTTGCTTCCTTCTTCGGGCTCTGGTGTACTGGCGTCGAGCCCGCAACATTGCATGCGCAACTGCGCTATATCTTCTGACCACCAGTACACCGCCCTGAGCTTGGGGACCCGGTCCGAGGCATCGAGGCGTCACAGATGGACGTCATCGTAGCCCGGAACCAGGTCGCTTCGCTTTCGGGATCGGGCAAGACCCCATTATGTGGGTCCTTCTGTCCAGGCTGCGGCGATGGTTGCAGCTTCGAGCATATCTATGTCGAGCCGCTTGAGGGACCATCACGCGGGCGGGCCGCTGTTACAGGCGGGTAGCACCGTGGGAGAGCGGAGCGCCACCTCGAGAATTACGATGTGGCGGTGGTCCGATAGTGTGACCAATTCTTCCCGCTACTCTCCATCCCGATACCATGCGTGTGGCAGAAGGAGTCGCCCAAGACAGGTCGACTATCGATTCCCCTGCCATCGCACGCAGGTGCTAATGGACCCCGATTCAAAGTCGGAGGTCGAGTCCCGCCGCCCACTCTAGCACGGTTTCTCCCTTTGCATTGTCGGGTGGAGCCCACGATCTGGGTGAGCGTTAAAGTCACCCAGGACAAGCACAGGACGGGAAGGCATCTACGGATGCAGTCGCCTAACCCGTCCAGGTACGCCTCGTAAGCGGCGAGGGTACTATTGGGAGAAACGTAGCAGCCCACAACCGCGCGAGACCCCACTCCACTGCAACGAATCCCTGCCCCTGGTAATCAGGGAGCAGGGAGGATCCTCTCCTCCACCACCCCAGTGAATAGCAACAGAACCCTTAATGTCACCGAACCAGCGAGGATGGTCCGGGACCCGGTAGGTTCCGCTGCTACCGCCAATGCAACCGACCACTCCGAGAGGGTTTGCAGCAGCAGGTCTTGCGCCCCGCGGCAGTGGTTCAGGTTGGTTTGGAGGATCTTCACCCTTCTATCGAAAGTGAAGCCTCCATGGCCTCCGGCGCACTCCGGGGTGGCTTCGGGTAGGGGAGCCTGCTTTCCGCCCGTTTGCCTTCCTTTTGGTGCACAGGCCTTGGTCCCCAGTCGATGGTTGGATTGACGGCCAAGGTCCGCACACAATGGCACTTCAGGGTGGCCGCAGTGCACTGGCTTGCCTTGTGCCCAGGTTCACCACAGGCGTAGCAGCGCGCTGCGGTCCTCGATGAAGGCACTTACTGCGGACGCCCTGTTCAAGGCAACGGTGGCACTGCAGCGGCCTTGCCGCCAGCACCTCAACCTTTGCAGCCGTCATCCTATGCGGACGCACTCCGCCGCCGCCAGTTTCCGCACGGCCCCTAGTGGACACCGCACCCACACCGTCCTAGACGTGAAGGTGTGCTTCGGATTATTACCCACCTTCACGTCTATGACAGCGCAGCCTCCTGACTCGGCAACCGCAGCTGCCTTCCGTTGGAGTAACGGACTCATCGAGGTCCATCACTCGCAATTCGCCGGTCTTCAGTGGGCGTGCTATTTGCACGTCCATGTCGGCCAGCGCCTCCCGCATTTTAGCGGCGAGCACGTCGGCCTTAGAGGCGCAGTCGGGGCCAGATACCTCCAGTATCAACGCCCCTGTTACTGCCCCTCCTGGCCGCCTGTGTCATCACGCCGCAGTCCGCCAGCCTGATCTTCTGTTTCGCCGAAGCCATGACTGCGGCGTACTGACCTGCCCGGCACGGTGACCGTAATGGCCGCAGAGCTCGGCAGCCTCCCAGGCTTCACTGCTTTTGCCTACGGAGCTGCTGCCTTTGCCGGCGCCCTTCGGGTCGTGGTTGCTTTGTTACCGGAGTAACTTGAGCAGCCGCCCCTTGCCTTACACAAGGCCACTGCCCACGTTTGCGGCGCAGGAACTGCCTGGCCGGTCTCTACTGGCTTAACGGGAGGCGCGGTAGACGCGGGAGGCACGGGAGCTGCCACCGGGTGCGCTTTGTCGTGCCACGCTTCCCTTTGCATGACCCGACGACAGGCCCCGATCCTGAGAGGGTTCCAGGGCTAATAGGCTTGCACTCCGAAAGTGGCCAGTTTCGTATCAATAAGTACACTGGATAAGGCCCATAAGCCGACTTCGAGTCCAACCCCACAATCGCAGGGAGCTGCTTGGCAGCCTTGCCTGGACGATCCTCTTGCTACCGGGGTTCCTCGCATTTCCGGAGAGCATTCTCCGTCGACTCCCTACCTTACTTGTTACTCTGCGAGCTGCGAGCGCAGCTCAGCATTCTCGCGCTCCAGCCTCTCAAAACTAGGAGGCAGGGAGACCCGCCGTGCTAACTCGGAGGCTGCCTCGACCATTCTGGAGGCCACCCGTAGGCTGTGAACAAACAGGCCTTTAGGTTGCAAGATTTGTCTGCCACCTTGTCCACCAAGTTAGTAGGCCGGACCTGATGCAGGCACCGAGGTCCGTAATGGACTTTCCCTCCATGTCTCTACCCAGATGGTCGGGTTTTGGGAGACCGGCTTTTGCCCTAGTTCACTTGGGCCACTGTAGGATCCCATATGCCCTCCTCATCCTCAGCGTCAGCTACCTCCACGGGGTTCACAGACTACTGCTGCGTCCTCCTTGCTTCCCGCGACATTATGAGGTTTTTGGCCCTCCTTTCCTTATAGTCCTTGCGGACACCTCCGATGTGGCGGATGTGAATGACGCATCAGACTTCCCTCCGTCGCTCTCGCCGGCCGAAACTGCAGGCGTGCTCGGGCGCACAAACCGCCCACGCCTGTCCCGTGCTGGGAGCACTGCTGCCACCGTCACGGCTCCACCCTCTTTGCTTTGGTCCCTAGGTGTTAATGGACCGATGACTCCTGTTGCAGACTCAGCGCTAAGCATTGAGTCGCTCTCCTCACTATCTCCTTCTCCTCTACCTTCTCCTCCTCGATTTTTGTTTTCCCATAGTAAATCCCACGAGTTTGAACGAATATAGGTCGGTCCCCGGGTGACGCCTTCCGTGGACAAGACTACATACTGTGGGGGCGTCCGGTACCCACAGGTTTTAAAGACTTCGCTGTCTGGTTTTATAGAGTGATCCTTCTCGCGGGCCGGCTAATTAAGGCAAGCCCTCCCGCTCCACTGCACCTCGACGTACCTCATTAACGTCACCACTGAGGTCTTTGAAGAGAGTACAGCGGGTAACGGCGCGCTGGGAGAGCCGACGTAACTCCCAGTTTTGGACGGTTGAGTGCCCGGTGGCAGTAAAACGCACACCGAGCCCGTCCTCCACTATGTGCATTAGGCACTGGAAACGATATATCGTCAACAGTTCCTAATACCTAATTATCATTTGTTGCCTTTCCCCAGATACAGAAATCAAGGAGAAATGCAACCTCCCATAAATACCGATTTGTTGAGTGCCCGGTGGCAGTAAAAACGCACACCGAGCCCGCCCCCTCACTATGAGCATTAGGCACTGGAAACGATATATCGTCCCCAGTTCCCAATACCCACCATCATTTGTTGCCTTTCCCCCGGATACAGAAATCAAGGAGAAATGCAACTTCCACTCTCGCATTGGGCACTGAGAACGACGCATCGTCACTCAGTGCCCAATGCGCATTGAGTTGTTCGGTATTGCCTTTCCTCCGGATATGGAAATCAGAGGAAATGCAACCCCGCTACTCCGCAGTGCCTTCCGCTTATGAGTGGACACGCAGAGCAGCTATCCTCCCTGTCAGAACATTCGCCACTGGCAACAACGTATCATCACCAGTGCCCAGGGTGCACCGTCCCGGCGTTGCCTTTCCCCTGGATATAATAGTATCAAAGGGAAATTCAACGACCAGGCACTCGAGGAGGTTTTCTGACGTGGCACCCCTTGTAACCTAACCTAACCTAACCTAACCCTAACCACCTATATCTTTGTGTATTAGAGTCTTATGCATTCCAAATTGGTTTTTTGTTGTCGCATTTGTTCAGTGTAATCGTTAGACAGTCATCCTGCGCCGCATTTAGGCCATTTCTAGTCTAGTTGTAATCAGTTATTTAGTTTCATAATTACGTAATTTTATTCCGTTTGTAAAAAATTTCATGTCTTCGTTTTTCGTGCTGATTTTGTAACCTAACCTAACCTTTTTTTTTTTTTTTTTTCTTTTTACATGGGGAAATGCCTACGCATACCCACCCCTGCGGGGGCAAGGATGGGTTATGTCGGACTCGCACTCGTCTTTGACTGAGCCACCGACGGATCCCAGATGCCGTCATCGTCCTCGGTGACCTCCGATGCCGTGCCTGCGGCTACGACAGCTTGGAACTTGTCGGCCGTCATTGTCACAGGCTTGGCTCTCCTCTTCCTCGTTGTCCTTGCGGACACGTCAGATGTCGCGGATCTGAGCGACGCATCTGACCTTCCGCCGTCGCTTTCCGCACCCAAACTAGCAGGCGTGCTCGGGCGAATAAACCGCCCACGCCTGTCCCGCGCCAGGACCACTGGTCCCCCCGACACAGCTCCTCCCTCGTTTTGGTCCTGATGGTAGGGACCGGCGGTAGATCTTCTGCATCACCGCGCAGCAGTGGAGTTGCCCCAGATACGACGGGGCCACTCCGGGCGAAATCTTCGGGTGGACTCTCCGGCATTGCCTTTTTCGTGCTGATTTTGTAGCCTAACCTAACCTAACCACCTATATCTTTGTGTATTAGAGTCTTAAGCATTCCAAATTGGTTTTTTGTTGTAGCATTTGTTCAGTGTAATCGTTAGACAGTCATCCTGCGCCGCATTTAGGCCATTTCTAGTCTAGTTGTAATCAGTTATTTTTAGGTTCATAATAACGTAATTTTATTCCATTTGTAAAAAATTTCATTTCTTCGTTTTTCGTGCTGATTTTGTAACCTAACCTAACCTAACCTAACCACCTATATCTTTGTGCATTAGAGTCTTAAGCATTCCAAATTGGTTTTTTGATGTAGCATTTGTTTAGTGTAATCGTTAGACAGTCATCCTGCGCCGCATTTAGGCCATTTCTAGTCTAGTTGTAATCAGTTATTTTAGTTTCATTATTACGTAATTTTATTCCATTTGTAAAAATTTCATTTCTTCGTTTTTCGTGCTGATTTTGTAGCCTAACCTAACCTTTTTTTTTTTTTGTTATCGGGGAAATTCGAAAGATACCCTGCCTCCTGGGAAGAGACAGGCTATGTGGTATTTCTAACCACTAAAACCCCCGGTGGCCATCCTCAGTGCATTTAGAGGGGTCCCGGGATCTCATAGGAACGCACCGGTGCCCTTCTGCACGGTGCCTGAGCACGTCCTGGGGAGGAAAAACCTCCCTTGCACCCTCGCGGTGCTACGGCAACTCGAGACCACTCCGAGTTGCCGTCCTTCCCGGGTCCGCTTCCGGGTGGTCAGAGCCCCACCCCGATCACCCGCGAACCCGAAGTCCCCTTTTAGTCGCCTTGTACGACAGGCAGGGGTACCTTAGCCCTATTCTTATGCCCGGGACTAAAGGGCTGACGGGCCGGAGCGTACGTTGCCACCACCCCGAGGCAGCAGCTGCCCCGAGCGGGATCGGCCCTCTCCCGATCACGCTCGGCGGTCTCCTTCTGTACCATGACGGCTTCACAGAGGAGACCAGCGCCTTCCATGCGCCTTTATCCGCCAGCGCAGCCGCTACTGCGACTGGCGGAGAGAGATCTTGCCCGATCCTCTGGACCAGGATCCGTCGCTCGGACTCCCACGCAGGGCACTCGGCGAGCGTGTGCTGTGCGGAATCCAGTCCCCGCCACTGTGGTGGCATTGCGTTGTCGATTCGCGTCCACCTGTTCAGGTATCACCGAAACAATCTGCCCGGTGAGTACCTGCGTTAGTCGGTAGGTGACGTGCGCCTCTTCCCCCGCTCGCAGCCAGGCTTCGAAGCTCGGCAAGAGCGCGCTGACCGTGCGCTGGCGCGAGAAACGAGGCTCATGGAGCCTCTCCCAACACGGATCCTTGTGGAACCCCGCAGTTCACCTCCCTCAGGTGGACAGACGCGTCCCGACCCACGTACCGGATGCACCTGTCGTGCAAGTACGCCCCAGCGATGCGCAGCAGGTAGAGAGGCACGCGATGGTATGCCAGAGCCCCACGGTTACCCAGGGCAGCGAATTAAAGGCATTGACTATGTCAAGATTGACCGCCAATGCCACACCGCCCCGGGCAACTGCTTGCTGCGACTGCTCTCGGACGCGAAGGATCGCGTCCGCAGTCGATCGCGCCTGCCGAAAGCCGAATTGGCTGTCCGACAATTCGGCTTTCAAAGTTGGAGTGACAGACGCGTCAAGGTCCATCACCCTCAACTCGCCGGTCTTCAAAGGACGTGCTATGTGGACGTCCATGTCCGCTAGCACCTCCCGCATTTTAGCGGCGAGCACGTCGGCCTTAGAGGCGCAGTCGGGGCCGGATACCTCTAGTATCAACGCACCCGTAACTGCCCTCCTTGGCCGCACCGTGTCGATGCCGCAGTCTGCCAGCTTTATTTTTTGTTTCGCCGCAGCCATTACTGCGGCGTACAAAGTCTGGTTATGTTCCGGCACGGTGACCGTGATGGCCGCTGATCGTGGCAACCTTCCGGTTTCACCGACTGCTTTTTTGCCACCTCCTTTGCCGGCACCTTTCGGGTTTCAGCTGCTTGTGTTACGGAAGTAACCCGGGCAGCCGCCCTCTTTGTTTTGCGGCTGGCCACTACAACCCATGTTTGGGATGCCGGAGCAGCTCGGCCAGTTCCCACTGGCTTCGCGGGAACCGCGGGAGCTGCGGTAGGCGCAGGAGCTGCGGGAGGCGCGGAGCTGCGGGAGGCGCGTCAGGAGCTGGCTGCTGACGCTGGGCGCCTTCCCTTTGCCGGACTTCTTCTTTGCGGCACCGAGGACGCACTGTGTTCTGAGGACCAACCAGAGGGGACGACACGGGCGCCTGCGCTCCAAAACCGCCAACTTTCTCTCGATGAGCGCATCGATGCGCTCCATCAGCTGACTCTCGAAGTCCCTGCCCGACGGCGCAGACACTGGCGTCTTGGCGGCATTGCACGGAGGTGCCCTAACCGCAGGTGCTTCATCCCGCCTTCGGAGTGCGCTGAGCTCCTCTGTCAGGCTCCCTACCCTCGTTGAGAGCTCTGCTAGCTGTGAACGCAGCTCCGCGTTCTCGCGCTCGAGCTTCTCGATGTTTAGGGGCTGCGAGACCCTCCGCGCCAGCTCCGAGGTCGCCGCCTCAACCATTCGTGTTGCGACCCGCAGGCTGTGGACAAACGACCCTTTTAGGTTGCCAGACTTGTCGGCAACCTTGTCCACCGCCAGCAGGCTCTCAAGGATGCAGGCACCCAGGTCCGTCATTGACTTGCCTTCCATATCCCTTGCCATATCTTCGGGTCTTGGAAGGCTAGTCTTAGCCCTTGTCGTTGACTGGGCCACTTTCGGGTCCCAGATGCCATCATCGTCGGCGACCTCCACGTCCGTGCCTTCGGCTGCGACCGCCTGAAACTTATCAGCCGCGATCGGAGGCTTGGCTCTCCTTTTTCTCGTCCCAGGACACGTCGGAAGTGGCGGATGTGAGCGATGCGTCCGATCTTCCGCCATCGCTCTCACCACCTAAACTTGCAGGCGTAGTAGGGCGCACGAATCGCCCCGCCTGTCTCGTGCCAGGACCGCTGGTTCCCTCGACACACGGCTACTCCTCCGCTGTTTTGGCCCCCAGATGTTGATGGGCCGGCCACTGCAATTACAGACTCAACGCTCTGCGCTGAGTCACCCTCCTTACATTCTACGTTTTGTGCATTTTCCATAATAAATCCCACGAGTGTGGACGAAATAAAAGGTCGATCCCCGGGTGTCGCCTTTCCGGGGACAAGGCTATATACTGTGGTCACCTGGTACCCACAGGTTTTTAAGACTTCGCTGTCTGGTTTTAAAGAGTTTTCCTTCTCGCGGGCCGGCCAATTAAGGCAAGCCCTCCGCTCCGCTGCACCTCGACGTACCCCATGATCGTCAGCGATGGGGTCTTTGAAGAGAGTACAGCGGGTTACGGCGCGCTGGTGGAGCCGACGTAACTCCCCAGTTTTGGACGGTTGTGCCCGGAGGCAGTGTTAGTGCACACCGAGCCCGTCCCTCCACTATGAGCATTGGGCACTGAGAACGACCTATCGTCAACAGTTCCCAATGCGCACCATCGTTCGGTTGCCTTTCCTCCGGATTTGGAAATCAAGAGGAAATGCAACCCCCCTGCCACTCTGCAGTGCCCTCCGCTTATCAGAGGGACACGCAGAGCAGCTATCCCCCCCTGTCAGAACATTCGCCACTGGTAACAACGTATCATCACCAGTGCCCAGGGTGCACCGGCCCGGCGTTGCCTTTCCCCCGGATACAGTAGTATCAAAGGGAAATTCAACGACCAAGCACTCGAGGAGGTTTTCTGACTTGGCACCCCGTGGCACCCCAACCTTTTTTTTTTTTTTTTTTTACATGGGGAAATGCCTACGCATACCCACCCCTACGGGGGCCAGGGTGGGTTATGTCGGACTCGCACCGACTAAAACCCCATGGTGTTCCTCCATCGTCGCGTATGGCGGGGTCACGGGAACGCTTTTTACCGCCTCGAGCGCCTCTTCTGGCTCGCCACCACCGCTCTGGCGTAGGACGCGAATTCGGTGATACACCCTCGCGATGTCCGCCAGTATATCCAGAGGTGGAAAGCGAGCCAGGATTGTCGCCGCCTCAAACGATACCGTCCGGTATCCTCGTACGACCCGTATGGCCATCCTACGCTGGACGCTGTAGATCTTAGTCCTACAGCGTCGGATGGCCAGCCTCTTCGCCCAGACGGGTGCCCCGTACAGGGCTACGGATCGTACGACCCCGGCATAGAGGCGGCGAACTTCCTCCCTCGGTCCCCCGAGATTGGGCAGCAGTCTGTGCATAGCACCCGCTACCCTCTCGATCCGGGGACTAGGCGCTCGAAATGCTCTTCGAAGCCCCAGCGACTGTCAGAGTGAGGCCCAGGTACTTCATGTACCGCCCAACTCTGACTTCAGACCACCTACTCGGACGCACGAGTCGGTGGTTCCCTGCTCCGCGGCAGTTTGTGGAACCATAGCGCCTCGGTCTTGTGAGGCGCTACCTCCAGTCCCAACTCGTGGACTTTGGCGACGACGATTTCCACCCCAAGCTCGGCGAGCTCCTTGGTCCTCGAAGGAGTCCCGCTGGCGACCACCAACGTGTCGTCCGCGTAGCAAACGACAAAAACGCCAGCGGGGAGCTCGACTCGCAGGACAGAGTCGTAGGCGAGATTCCACAGTAACGGGCCCAGCACCGACCCCTGTGGAACCCCACACTGGATCTCCCTCCGGATCCTCGTACCGTCTCGGTCCATGTACAAGATGTACCTGTCGCGCAAGTAGTCCGCGATCACGCCTTGCAGGTAGGGGGGAACACCATGGTGTACGAGCCCCCCCCTAATCGCGTCCCAGGTTAGGGAGTTAAAGACGTTGACGATGTCTAGACTTATCGCCAACGCCACGCCGCCCCGGGACACAGCCTGCTCCGACAGGGAGCGGACGCGCATAACTGCGTCGATGGTGGAACGCTCCTGTCGTAAACCGAACTGGTTATCGGCGAGATCGGGACCGACACGCGACAGATGCCCATTGAGACGGGCGGCGAGAATTCTCTCGAATAACTTGCCGGCCTCGTCCAACAGGCATATGGGACGGTACGCAGAGGGAGAATCTGCGACTCTGTCTGCCTTCTTCAAGAGGACCAGTCGGGCCTCTTTCCAGACCCTAGGGAACGAGGAGTTACGGAGGCAGCTGGTGAACAGCTGTCTCAACCTGTTCCCTAGGGTAGCCAGACTCAACACCCAGACCCGACCGGGAATTCCGTCGGGTCCTGGCGCGGTGTTCCGGCCTTTCAAGCGGCTCACGGCTCGGTCCAGCTCCTGCTCGGTCACCCCCATCTCGTTTCTCCACTCCCACGAAGATTGGGGGTGGACTGAGGGACTTGACCGGCCCTCCGGAAAGAGCGAGCTGATCACTACTTCCAAAAGGGCCGGATCGAGAGTTTCCGTCACCGGGGCATCCAGGGACGGAGCTTACCTAGCACCATCCGATACGGACGCCCCCACGGATCCTCGTTGAGTCCCTCCAGGAGCTGTTCCCAGGACCGAGACCTGGCGTTGCAGATGGCTACCTGCAACGCCTTCGTGGCCGCTCGATACGCCTCGTAGAGTCTGGCTATCTCCTCACTTGGAACTCGCCTTCGCCTCCTTCGGGCTCTGGTGTACTGGCGGCGGCTCCGCAAGCAGATCGCTCGCAGCTCCGCGATCTCTGCCGACCACCAGTACACCGCCCCGCGCTTGGAACCACGGAACCACGGAACCACGGAACCTCTTCGGCGCTTTCTGGCCATATCGCGACGTTGGCGGCGGCCCCGAGCAAGTCTCGGTCTAGCCGCTTGAGACACCAGCGTCGCGTGTGGCTGCCTTCTCGGTGGCCGGATTCAGCGTCGGGGCGGCGGATTGCAAGATCGAACAAAATATGGCGGTGGTCGGATACCCCCGATTTGCCAATCGGAGGTCCAATCCAGTCGCCCATTCCATCACCGTCTCTCCCTTCGGACTGTCCCTGGGACTCCCCCACGCCCTGGAGTGGGCGTTGAAGTCTCCCAGGACCAGGAGTGGATCCCAGGACCAAGAGTTCCACTCCAGCAGATCCCCAGCCCACGCGTACATGCCCAGCGGTCACCAATTTACGCAGCGCCGCCGCGGGGCACCGCACCCAGCACGTGCCCATACGCATAGGTGTTCTGTGGACCTCTCCGACCTTCACGTCCACCGAACACCCTCCAGCCTCGGCCACAGCCGCCGCGACATCGCTCGGGCTGACGGCATCATCGAGGTCCTTCACACGAATGTCGCCCGACTTGACCGGGTGGCCAATTCGGACGTCCATTTCTGAAAGGACCTCCCGCATTTTAGTTGCGAGACCATCCGCCCTCGAGCTGCAATCAGGACCGCTGATCTCCAAAAGGAGACCACCGGTCACAGCCCGCTTTTGGCGGACAGTCTCGATGCCGATGTCCGCAGCCTTATCTTCGACTTGGCTACCTCCATCACTTTTGCGTAAGTGGTGGAGGAGCCAGTCGGCAGCGTCACCGTTACGGCAGCCGTGGACGGAGTGCGTATGAGCTTCGCCTTTTTTGCTCTGGCCTTGGTGGCCGCAGGGTTCGCTGGCTGCTGCGTCGTAGGCTTTTTGGCCTTCTTGGCCACCTGTGCCCATGGCCGCTCCGAGAGGGCTCGTAATAAGCTCGCCTCGGAAGCGTGTCGGTGGACTGCTGGGGGCGGATGTGGCGGAGCGAGGCCGTCTTTTCCGCCCTCAGTAGCCGAGGCGGAGTCGCGGAGGGAGAGGAGTGTCGGTGTTTCGTTGCCGCTCTCCCTATCCTCCGCGACTCAAGCGGGGGACGCACCGCATGATGCGGCTGTGGTGGGGCCACGGGGGAAGAGGAGTGTCGGTGTTTCGTTGCCGCTCTCCCTGTCCTCCGCGGCCGAACATCGGTCGGCGGTGGAGCCGCAGACCAGATCCACCGCAGGGGGCTGGGTCGGCTTAGTGCTCTCCTGGCCCCCATGGCCTCTGGGGGGTGGACTCGGGGAGTCCGTTTCCCACCTACAGAGGAGGCCGAGATGGAAGGCGCGTCCGCGTTCCGGCGCGTCTTGCAGCAGAGGGGTGGAGAGGGGGATGTCCTCCCCCCGAAGGAGGGGCCGGCTTGCCGGCCAGCGCAGACGGGGTCGCGGAGGTGTGCGAAAGCGTACCCGTGGCCCCACCATATGCGACGAAGGTGGAACACCATGGGGTTTTAGTCGGTGCGAGTCCGACATAATCCATCCTTGCCCCGCAGGGGTGGGTATGCGTAGGCATTTCCCCATGTAAAAAAAAAAAAAAAGGTTAGTTTAGGTTGGGGTGCCACGTCAGAAAAGCTCCTCGCGTGCCTGGTCGTTGAATTTCCCTTTGATACTATTGTATCCGGGGGAAAGGCAACGCCGGGACGGTGCTGCGGAGTGGCAGGGGGTTGCATTTCCTCTTAATTTCCATATCCGGAGGAAAGGCAACCGAACGATGGTGCGCATTGGGCACTGGTGACGATACGTCGTTCTCAGTGCCCAATGCGAGGATGGAGGTTGCATTTCTCCTTGATCAAAGTATCCGGGGGAAAGGCAACAAAATGAAGGTGTGCATTGGGAACTGGTGGCGATACGTCGTTGGCAGTGCCTAATGCTCACAGTGTGGGGGGACGGGCTCGGTGTGCGTTTTTACTGCCGCCGGGCACTCAACCGTCGAGTGTTGTGAGAGGTTGCATTTCTCCTTGATTTCTGTATCCGGGGGAAAGGCAACAAAATGAGGGTGCGCATTGGGAACTGGTGACGATACGTCGTTCTCAGTGCCCAATGTGCGGGTGGAGGTTGCATTTCTCCTTGATTTCTGTATCCAGGGGAAAGGCAACAAAATGAGGGTGTGCATTGGGAACTGATTGCGTGCGTGCGTGAGTGCGCCCCACCACAGAAGAGAGGTAGGAAGGACAAGGAGAGTCCTCCTGCCTCCACAAGCGTGGCAGTTCCGGCGGCACCAGCCGCAACCCCGAGCACTAGCTCGGGAATGGAGGTCGCGCAGGCCTCTTCGCACCCCTCAAGGTCCTTCAGAGCAACCTGAACCACTGCCGCAATGATCAGCATTTATTTATGACAGCAGTGTCAGCAGCAGCAACCGGTACAACGCTAATCCCCCCGGCAAACGACGCCACGGAACGGGGAGCAGGTGACAAGCCGAAAAAGAAAAAGAGGGGTAAGAGGAAGCGCAAGGGGAGGGTCCAGGCCGAAGGAGCCACCTCGATGCCGCAACCAGCCCAGATCACCACTCACCAACGGTCGAAAGTACCAACTGCGGCGGCAGCGAGTGATGAAACAACACGCGCACGGCATATCAGCACGAACTTTCTTAATAACTTTTTGAACGCGGCAACCAGAGCGCCGCGAATTGCAACGGAACCGCATTTAGAGGCGCCGTCGTTTGTAGACGTCATTTTACTTTTCGTTAGGCAGGTTATGGGCTTACTCGGGGATATTCTCGTCGCCATCACAGCCGGAGAACATCCATTCGCCGCGATCGCGCGCGTGTTAGCATTTCTTGATACGGCTCGCAATGGCTCGCAAGTTAGGGCTATGAAAGGCCCTCGTCCGGCGATACGACATACAAGTTGTATTGCTGGGCGAGACGAAATTAACATCTTCGTATAGTCTGAGATTGCCGAATTTCCACATGTACCGTCGCGATGAAGTTTCTCCTACCGAACAGGCCTACCGTGGCACGGCCGTACTGGTCAGGAGGGATCTCGTGCACGAGGAAATAGAGTTGCAACCTTTCATCTCCATGCGCTCCATCGGCATCCGACTACAAGCCTCCGGGAGGATGCTGCGGCTTTACGCTGCGTACCGTCCCCTGGCTCCTCCCTCAATCCAACGGACACCCGGAGCGTATTCTACGGCAGCACGCCTAGGATATTTGCCGGGGAGTGTGAGTGTGTAGAAAATAGGACCTAGGACACAGCCTTGTGGTACTCTGGCACAGTTTGGTAGCCCTGAAGAAATTTACTGAGGATGTGCTTCGTGATGCGGTGCACTTGATGTGTGCATGAGTGTTGGGTGCGAAACCCGAACTGCTCATTGATCGGTAGCCCTCGGGACAGCATGAAGTCCTTGAGGCGGGCGAGGATGAGCCTTTCATACCTTACTCAAGACTTTGAGTAGGCTTATGGGTCGATAGGCTGATGGATCGGTTAGATGTTTCGAGGGCTTGAGAATCCCTATGACATCGGCTTTCCTTCCAGGGAAAGGGAAGGTGCCTTTAGATATGGCCACGTTGTAGATTATCACCAGTAGGTGTAAAATGGACATGGGTAGGAGTTTTATCACCTTGTTGGTGATGCCGTCGGGGCCTTGCGTGGTCGCAGGTTTTTAATTATGGTCTCAACTTCGGTGCATGTGACTTGGGTAACGGAATCGCGAAGTGGTTCCTTACTATTCTGGTCGACCTAGCTATCAACCATTGCAAGGTGAGCGGCGTCGATCGATAGGGTGCTCGGTGAGCATTGTAAAATCGCTGGTGTCTTCGGCTTGGGGATCCTCAGGGGACGCGGCGTTATCAGCTCCATTTCGGAGACTGCGGATAAAGTGCAGGATATGGAGGAGACCCTTGAGGAGGGTCTATCTGGGAGCGGTCTTTCTTTGGTATACAGCAGACCGCAAGGTATTAATTTTTGTATGTTGATGAAGTGCAGCAACGACTCTGAGAAGAATTCTCCATTGTGCACTCTGTTCACTTTTTTTCCTACTTTACTTGTGGGAAGTGTGGCTACCGGTGGGATGCCGGGGTGAATAGCCTACTTCCCTCCTGCCAGGTATAGGCAGGGAGGATGTAATGCTAGTTGTGTAGCCTAGTGCGTCTAAGTGCAAATCTGCTACCGCAGGTGTGTGGAGACTCTAATACACAAAGATATCGGTGAATATATAAAACAGGACTTCACTGCTACACCTCGCACAAAGATATC
>JAGSMU010000591.1:0-22767 GCA_029286865.1 Teinopalpus imperialis
GGTGAATTCTATAAAACAGGACTTCACCACTACACCTCGGTTTCAAAAGAAAAGTCGATTTTTCTAATTCCTAGTATTTTTTCCAGGTTTCGCCTGATTCAACGGTTGTGGACCGGGACTGACCCGCCGAGGCAAAAACAGCACGAAAAGGAAGAAACAAAAATTTTAAATTCTATTAAAATTACGTAAGTATAAAACTGAAGGTAAGCGATTATAACTGGAAATGGCCTGAATGCGGCACGAGAACGGTGTCTAATGATTAGACTACACAAATACTACAAGAAAAAAAGAAACTATTTGGAATACTATGGACTTAATAACGCGAGGATATGGGTGATTTCCTATAAAACAGGGCTTTACCACTATAACTCGGTTTCAAAGAAAAGTCGATTTTTTTCCTAATTCTCAGTCTTTTCTTTTCAGGTTTCGCCTGATTCAGCAGTTATGGACCGGGACTGACCGATCAGAGCAAAACCAGCACGAAAAACGAAGAAATAATTTTTTACAGTGGCAATAAAATAACGTCGAACTATAAAACTAAAATAACAGATTAGAACTAGAAATGGCCGAAATGCGGCGCAAGATGAGTATCTAACGATAAGGTTAAACGAGTACTACAATAAAAAACAAATTTGGACTGCTTGAGACTCTAATACACAAAGATATCGGTGAATTCCTATAAAACAGGACTTCACCACTACACCTCGGTTTCAAAGAAAAAGTCGATTTTTTCCTAATTCCTAGTATTTTTTTCCAGGTTTCGCCTGATTCAACGGTTGTGGACCGGGACTGACCCGCCGAGAGCAAAAACAGCACGAAAAAGGAAGAAACAAAAATTTTTTGAATTCTATTAAAATTACGTAAGTATAAAACTGAAGGTAAGCGATTATAACTAGAAATGGCCTGAATGCGGCACGAGAATGGTGTCTAATGATTAGACTACACAAATACTACAAGAAAAAACTATTTGGAGATACTATGGACTTAATAACGCGAGGATATAGGTGATTTCCTATAAAACAGGGCTTTACCACTATAACTCGGTTTCAAAGAAAAGTCGATTTTTCCTAATTCTCAGTCTTTTCTTTTCAGGTTTCGCCTGATTCAACGGTTATGGACCCGGACTGACCGATCAGAGCAAAACCAGCACGAAAAACAGAAGAAATAATTTTTTACGAGTGGCAATAAAATTACGTAATTATAAAACTAAAATAACAGATTAAGAACTAGAAATGGCCGAAATGCGGCGCAAGATGAGAGTATCTAACGATAAGGTTAAACGAATACTACAATAAAAACAAATTTGGACTGCTTGAGACTCTAATACACAAAGATATCGGTGAATTCCTATAAAACAGGACTTCACCACTATGCCACCTCGGTTTCAAAGAAAAGTCGATTTTTCCTAATTCCTTGTATTTTTTCCAGGTTTCGCCTGATTCAGCAGTTATGGACCGGGACTGACCCGCCGAGCAAAAACAGCACGAAAAGGAAGAAACAAAAATTTTTAGAATTCTATTAAAGAGTACGTAAGTATAAAACTGAAGGTAGCGATTATAACTAGAAATGGCCTGAATGCGGCACGAGAACGGTGTCTAATGATTAGACTACACAAATACTACAAGAAAAAACTATTTGGAGTTACTATGGACTTAATAACGCGAGGATATAGGTGATTTCCTATAAAACAGGGCTTTACCACTATAACGCGGTTTCAAAGAAAAAGTCGATTTTTCCTAATTCTCAGTCTTTTCTTTCCATGTTTCGCCTGATTCAGCGGTTATGGACCGGGACTGACCGATCCAGAGCAAAACCAGCACGGAAAACGAAGACATAAAAATTTTTACAAGTGCAATAAAATTACGTAATTATAAAACTAAAAATAACAGATTAGAACTAGAAATGGCCGAAATGCGGCGCAAGATGAGTATCTAACGATAAGGTTAAACAGATACTACAATAAAAAACTAATTTGGACTGCTTGAGACTCTAATACACAAAGATATCGGTGAATTCCTATAAAACAGGACTTCACCACTACATCTCGGTTTCACTGAAAAAGTCGATTTTTTCGTATTTCTCTGTCTTTTCTTTCCAGGTTTCGCCTGATTCAACGGTTATGGACCGGGACTGACCGATCAGAGCAAAACCAGCACGAAAAACGAAGAAATAAATTTTTTTACAAGTGCAATAAAATTACGTAATTATAAAACTAAAAATAACAGATTAGAACTAGAAATGGCCGAAATGCGGCGCAAGATGCTTCTGCTGCGCAAAAAGCTTCCAGGCATTAGTTAGTAGTTAGTTCATATCTTTATTCACTAGGAGACACAAATTAGCGTTTTTAGTGCTTAGTAGCTTAGTGTTTTTCTATAGTTTATAGAATACTGTTTCAATTATCTGTAGTTTAAATTTTATTTCATAAAGGATTGTTGGCATCATTCATACACAATGTTAAATAAAATCCTTGGGAAAGCTACTGTTAGTACAAAGACAATGCAAATTTTGCAGGATACTATAATATAGACTTTGTATAATTTAGACGTTGTCAACGAATATACTAAATAAACGCCACACTAATTAAGCACGAAATAATTGGAGCACCTTTCTGCAGTACGAGTACACCATTTAAATTGTTCATTTATTTAGCGTGTAGTAAAAGAAATGGCATAGTTCATTTCACGTATATCAGTTAACGGAAGAGAGATTATGCTTCATGGGATATTAAAATCCTTGAATAAATGATGAATGGACAATAAATTAACGGACACATACCTATTTTCATTAAAATTTAATTACATGCCATGGTTTTGAGTGCAAAATACGTTCTTTTAGCTATATAATTTATATCTACTATACATTACGGCTGGTTAAAATGTTAAGAAATGTTCATGGTGTCCAACCATTCAATTTTTGGTAACGGAAATATCTTCCGATTGCCACCAAAGGACATCGATCTGGCAGGATTTACAGGACTGTAAACGTTAGCGCAAATAGATACTCATTCGTCATCCGTTTACCGGAATCGGTGTAATTTATGTGCAAGAAGATCGAAGGAATGTGTAAAGTCAGATGCTGTGTAAGGATTTTATTAATTTTTAGTACTAATTTTATTATTTGGTTTTCATTTTCCAATAAAGTTTCACGTTTGCTCTAATGCGCTTCTATAAACATTAACTCTGACTTTTTGTTATTATATTTTGTATTTAAACAAGAAACTCATTAGAAGCTCGTACGGTATGAAAGCGTGACCTAAGGTTTGCTTAACTTGATAGCTTCTATAAATTAATAACGTGCTCGTTTCGTTTGGTCTCGCACGTGCCGGTCTCTGCGCAAGTCCTATTCACATTTAGCTTCAAAATTGAGAAATCGCGATTTCTTGTTATAAATGGAGTTTACACGATACGTTCCCTTGTTCTTTTTGTTTACATACTTAGACATTTATATAATAATGTGTACGCGTAATTAACCGATAACAACATTCAATTTCACATCCACGTTCTCTTATGTGTACATATAATAATAATATGTAATGCACAATATATGTATACGTAGGAAACTACAAGTACCTTACACACGATAGGAGCTGCAGGATAGCTTCAGCGGACTCGAACTTGGCGCGCAAGCGTTCTCCTAAATTAAAAGTGACCCTCCGACACTGAGCTGCCGGGGCCCGGCGCAGCAGAGAACTAGCGCGTCCTCGTGACGATGTGTGGTGTGGCATAGTGATAACAATATATCTAACATATTTAGGTAGTAAAAAGTTCTTGCTGAGGAAAACTGAAACGAATACTATAGTCTTTCGGAAGTTGATGAAATATCAAATCATTTAGAATCAAAACTACAGAACATTATTAATATAAATACAAAATTATCAAAATCCCGAAACGAAAACAATGTCTGAAATCACGGATAACACCAGGAGTTCTCAAATCAATACGTAATAGAAACAAACTTAATAGACTATGATGTATAAATGATCAAACGATGAAATCACAAAAGTGAAGTATTGTAAATACCGGAACGCATGCACTAACTTAATAAAATTTTTCCGTCTGCAACTTTGTCTACGTTAACTTCAGAATTGAATCCAAACAAATAAAAATTTTTTGACTAATAAAAACAATATTTATAGAAAAATATATAGAAAACATTATATGAATTAATATTTTCTGTCTGTACATGTAAGTTTTGAACACCGAATACTCTTCAGGAACGTAAAGCTAAAGCCACTCAAACATTTTTCATTTCTCTCTTGACTATTCTGAAGTCACAGGCAGATACTAGTTTTAATACAAATTCTGACAGTTGTCTCATTTACCTAGATAAAATTGTCCTAAGTGCTAATCCAGGTTATAAACTATTTGCGTGTTTAATTTCATTCAAATATGTGCACTATTTTTTAGATTTTTGAGTAACAAACATAAAAATTTTCTCATTTATATATTACAATATTTTCATTATAATTCATATTTCATTTTAGTCTACTAATAATTATCTCATTCATCTGTCCATCTACCGCTGATTTTCTATATGATACTGTGTTTAAATATTAAATATTAAAGCAATATTGTACCTTAGTAGTCTTAAAAATAATATAAATAGGTCCAACACAAGTACAATGAACTTGGGTCTCGGGTGACTTGACCATACAAAACACAGCAGTGAGCTGATACATTAATATTACAGCTAAATATATTAATTTATCTTAAAATATTTTTATATTAAAATTGTCAGAGGCTTATTTCACTACGTAAAGCAGGTACCACTTCTTCGTACTGTCGGCCACCTGAAGTTTGCTTATGTTAAATTTGAAAGACACACCACACCGCATTCGCCGGGGAGCGCGACGTCGTCTTCCTCGCACAGCGGCTTACACGCGATTTACTCGTATTCTACGCTGCTTCTAAATATCGAATCGAATATAATATAGTCGAGGTATCGTACCTCCTTATGTGGGGCCCTCGGAACGTATTATCGCCCCTTCTGTTGTCGACGGTCTTCGTCCACGGGGTCGGAGTGCAGCGTTGGTGCAGCAGCAGTCTCTGCGCCAGCTTCGCAGCATCGTCGTTGTCTACCTACTCAGCGGGCCTCCCGCTCAGGACTCTGATTAGATAAAGCTGTAAAGGTCTCTGGACCAACAGCAATACTCACAAAAAAAGTATCGAAGTTTCCGATTGTTCATAAACTAACAGATACGACGGGGATTTCGTTTCATACAATAACGAGATGACAGTTGTACATATTTATTTATTGAACTATCTCAATTTCAAAGTAAATTTATCTTTTAATGAAACCTATCGATCTTATATATAACGCAGCAAATAAACCTATACTCTATACATTTAAGGTATAATATTGTATGTATGTGACAACCGAAGCCTCTACTTCCAACTAATTGATGTGTCCAGTCGAAATAAGTTCTCAATAATGTTAAAAGGGTCACCGCGTAACTATATCGTAATTTGTATGGAGTAACGTATTTTTTTTTAATATATATAAAATAAGGGTAACAAATACGTACACAATTCACCTACTGGTGATAACGGTGGGGTCGGTAACGACCTGGACAAAGATTCAAGATGCGTGGCCACTTCTGAAGACTGTTTTCTATTAAAACTCGGTTTCAAAGAAAAAGTCGATTTTTTCCTAATTCTCAGTCTTTTCTTTCCAGGTTTCGCTTGATTCAACGGTTGTGGACCGGGACTGACCTACCCAGAGCTAAACCAGCACGAAAACGAAGAAATAAATTTTTTTACAAGTGCAATAAAATTACGTAAATATAAAACTGAAGGTAAGCGATTATAACTAGAAATGAACTGAATGCGGCACGAGAACGGTGTCTAATGATTAGACTACACAAATACTACAAGAAAAAACTGTTTGAGATACTATGGACTTAATAACGAGAGGATATAGGTGATTTCCTATAAAACAGGGCTTTACCAATAGTGGTATAGACCACGGTTTCAAAGAAAAAGTCGATTTTTTTCTAATTCTGTGTGTTTTTCTTACAGGTTTTACCTGATTCGATGCTTGTGATTTGGGACTGACCGGCCGAGAGCAAAAACAGCACGAAAAAGGAAGAAACAAAAATGTTTAGAATTCCATTAAAATTACGTAAGTATAAAACTGAAGGTAGCGATTATAACTAGAAATGGCCTGAATGCGGCACGAGAACGGTGTCTAATAATTAGACTACACAAATACTACAAGAAAAAACTGTTTGGAGATACTATGGACTTAATAACGAGAGGATATAGGTGATTTCCTATAAAACAGGGCTGTACCACTATAACGCGGTTTCAAAGAAAAAGTCGATTTTTTCCTAATTCTCAGTCTTTTCTTTCCAGGTTTCGCTTGATTCAACGGTTGTGGACCGGGACTGACCTACCCAGAGCAAAACCAGCACGAAAAACGAGGAAATAATTTTTTTTACAAGTGCAATAAAATTACGTAAATATAAAACTGAAGGTAAGCGATTATAACTAGAAATGAACTGAATGCGGCACAAGAACGGTGTCTAATGATTAGACTACACAAATACTACAAGAAAAAACTGTTTGAGATACTATGGACTTAATAACGAGAGGATATAGGTGATTTCCTATAAAACAGGGCTTTACCAATAGTGGTATAGACCACGGTTTCAAAGAAAAGTCGATTTTTTCCTAATTCTGTGTGTTTTCTTACAGGTTTTACCTTATTCGATGCTTGTGAACTGGGACTGACCGGCCGAGGCAAAAACAGCACGAAAAGGAAGAAACAAAATGTTTAGAATTCCATTAAAATTACGTAAGTATAAAACTGAAGGTAGCGATTATAACTAGAAATGGCCTGAATGCGGCTTTTGGAGCAGTGTCTAATAATTAGACTACACAAATACTACAAGAAAAACTGTTTGGAGATACTATGGACTTAATAACGAGAGGATATAGGTGATTTCCTATAAAACAGGGCTGTACCACTATAACGCGGTTTCAAAGAAAAGTCGATTTTTCCTAATTCTCAGTCTTTTCTTTCCAGGTTTCGCTTAATTCAACGGTTGTGGACCGGGACTGACCTACCCAGAGCTAAACTAGCACGAAATACGAAGAAATAAATTTTTTTACAAGTGCAATAAAATTACGTAATTATAAAACTAAAAATAACAGATTAGAACTAGAAATGGCCGAAATGCGGCGCAAGATGAGTATCTAACGATAAGGTTAAACGAATGCTACAATAAAAAACAAATTTGGACTGCTTGAGATTCTAATACACAAAGATATCGGTGAATTCCTATAAAACAGGACATCACCACTACACCTCGGTTTAAAAGAAAAAGTCGATTTTTCTAATTCTGTGTGTTTTCTTACAGGTTTTACCTGATTCGATGCTTGTGAACTGGGACTGACCGGCCGAGAGCAAAAACAGCACGAAAAGGGAAGAAACAAAAATGTTTAGAATTCTATTAAAATTACGTAAGTATAAAACTGAAGGTAAGCGATTATAACTAGAAATGGCCTGAATGCGGCACGAGAACGGTGTCTAATGATTAGACTACACAAAAACTACAAGAAAAAACTGTTTGGAGATACTATGGACTTAATAACGCGAGGATATAGGTGATTTCCTAAAAAACAGGGCTTTACCACTATAACTCGGTTTCAAAGAAAAAGTCGATTTTTTCCTAATTCTCAGTCTTTTCTTTCCACATTTCGCCTTATTCAACGGTTGTGGACCGGGACTGACCCATCCAGAGCAAAACCAGCACGAAAAACGAAGAAATAAAAATTTTTACAAGTGCAATAAAATTACGTAATTATAAAACTAAAAATAACAGATTAGAACTAGAAATGGCCGAAATGCGGCGTAAGATGAGTATCTTACGATAAGATTAAACGAATTCAAGAATAAAAAACAAATTTGGAATGTTTGAGATTCTAATACACAGAGATATCGGTGAATTCCTATAAAACAGGACATCACCACTACCTCGGTTTCAAAGAAAAGTCGATTTTTTCCTAATTCTCAGTCTTTTCTTTCGAGGTTTCGCCTGATTCAACGGTTTTGGACCGGGACTGACCGATCAGAGCAAAACCAGCACGAAAAACGAGGAAATAATTTTTTTACAAGTGCAATAAAATTACGTAAATATAAAACTGAAGGTAGCGATTATAACTAGAAATGGCCTGAATGCGGCTTTGAGAACGGTGTCTAATAATTAGACTACACAAATGCTACAAGAAAAACTGTTTGGAGATACTATGGACTTAATAACGAGGATATAGGTGATTTCCTATAAAACAGGGCTTTACCACTATAACTCGGTTTCAAAGAAAAGTCGATTTTTTCCTAATTCTCAGTCTTTTCTTTCAGGTTTCGCTTGATTCAACGGTTGTGGACCGGGACTGACCTACAGAGCTAAACCAGCACGAAATACGAAGAAATAAAAATTTTTACAAGTGCAATAAAATTACGTAATTATAAAACTAAAAATAACAGATTAAGAACTAGAAATGGCCGAAATGCGGCGTAAGATGAGTATCTTACGATAAGATTAAACGAATTCAAGAATAAAAACAAATTTGAATGTTTGAGATTCTAATACACAGAGATATCGGTGAATTCCTATAAAACAGGACATCACCACTACCTCGGTTTCAAAGAAAAAGTCGATTTTTTTTTTCTAATTCTCAGTCTTTTCTTTCCAGGTTTCGCCTGATTCAACGGTTTTGGACCGGGACTGACCGATCCAGAGCAAAACCAGCACGAAAAACGAGGAAATAATTTTTTTTACAAGTGCAATAAAATTACGTAAATATAAAACTGAAGGTAAGCGATTATAACTAGAAATGGCCTGAATGCGGCACGAGAACGGTGTCTTATGATTAGACTACACAAATACTACAAGAAAAAACTGTTTGAGATACTATGGACTTAATAACGAGAGGATATAGGTGATTTCCTATAAAACAGGGCTTTACCAATAGTGGTATAGACCACGGTTTCAAAGAAAAAGTCGATTTTTTCCTAATTCTGTGTGTTTTTCTTACAGGTTTTAACTGATTCGATGCTTGTGAACTGGGACTGACCGGCAGAGAGCAAAAACAGCACGAAAAAGGAAGAAACAAAAATGTTTAGAATTCCATTAAAATTACGTAATTATAAAACTGAAGGTAAGCGATTATAACTAGAAATGGCCTGAATGCGGCACGAGAACGGTGTCTCATGATTAGACTACACAAATACTACAAGAAAAAACTGTTTGGAGATACTATGGACTTAATAACGCGAGGATAAAGGTGATTTCCTATAAAACAGGGCTTTACCACTAAAACTCGGTTTCAAAGAAAAAGTCGATTTTTTCCTAATTCTCAGTCTTTTCTTTCCAGGTTTCGCTTGATTCAACGGTTGTGGACCAGGACTGACCTACCAGAGCAAAACCAGCACGAAATACGAAGAAATAAAAATTTTTACAAGCGCAATAAAATTACGTAATTATAAAACTAAAAACAACAGATTAGAACTAGAAATGGCCGAAATGCGGCGCAAGATGAGTATCTCACGATAAGGTTAAACGAATGCTAAAACAGGGCTGTACCACTATAACACGGTTTCAAAGAAAAAGTCGATTTTTTCCTAATTCTCAGTCTTTTCTTTCCAGGTTTCGCTTGATTCAACGGTTGTGGACCGGGACTGACCTACCCAGAGCAAAACCAGCACGAAAAACGAGGAAATATTTTTTTTTACAAGTGCTATAAAATTACGTAAATATAAAACTGAAGGTAAGCGATTATAACTAGAAATGAACTGAATGCGGCTTTGAGAACGGTGTCTAATAATTAGACTACACAAATACTACAAGAAAAACTGTTTGAGATACTATGGACTTAATAACGAGAGGAGGATATAGGTGATTTCCTATAAAACAGGGCTTTACCAATAGTGGTATAGACCACGGTTTCAAAGAAAAGTCGATTTTTCCTAATTCTGTGTGTTTTTCTTACAGGTTTTACCTGATTCGATGCTTGTGAACTGGGACTGACCGGCCGAGAGCAAAAACAGCACGAAAAAGGAAGAAACAAAAATGTTTAGAATTCCATTAAAATTACGTAAGTATAAAACTGAAGGTAAGCGATTATAACTAGAAATGAACTGAATGCGGCACGAGAACGGTGTCTCATGATTAGACTACACAAATACTACAAGAAAAAACTGTTTGGAGATACTATGGACTTAATAACGCGAGGATATAGGTGATTTCCTAAAAAACAGGGCTTTACCACTAAAACTCGGTTTCAAAGAAAAAGTCGATTTTTTCCTAATTCCCAGTCTTTTCTTTCCAGGTTTCCTTGATTCAACGGTTGTGGACCAGGACTGACCTACCAGAGCAAAACCAGCACGAAATACAGAAGAAATAAAAATTTTACAAGTGCAATAAAATTACGTAAATATAAAACTGAAGGTAAGCGATTATAACTAGAAATGGCCGAAATGCGGCGCAAGATGAGTATCTAACGATAAGGTTAAACGAATGCTACAATAAAAACAAATTTGGACTGCTTGAGATTCCTAATACACAAAGATATCGGTGAATTCCTATAAAACAGGACATCACCACTACACCTCGGTTTCAAAAGAAAAGTCGATTATTTTCTAATTCTGTGTGTTTTTCTTACAGGTTTTACCTGATTCGATGCTTGTGAACTGGGACTGACCGGCCGAGAGCAAAACAGCACGAAAAAGGAAGAAACAAAATGTTTAGAATTCATTAAAATTACGTAAGTATAAAACTGAAGGTAAGCGATTATAACTAGAAATGGCCTGAATGCGGCACGAGAACGGTGTATAATAATTAGACTACACAAATACTACAAGAAAAACTGTTTGGAATACTATGGACTTAATAACGAGGATATAGGTGATTTCTATAAAACAGGGCTGTACCACTATAACGCGTTTCAAAGAAAAAGTCGATTTTTCCTAATTCTCAGTCTTTTCTTTCCAGGTTTCGCTTGATTCAACGGTTGTGGACCGGGACTGACCTACAGAGCAAAACCAGCACGAAAAACGAGGAAATAATTTTTTTTACAAGTGCAATAAAATTACGTAAATATAAAACTGAAGGAAAGCGATTATAACTAGAAATGAACTGAATGCGGCACGAGAACGGTGTCTAATAATTAGACTACACAAATACTACAAGAAAAAACTGTTTGGAGATACTATGGACTTAATAACGAGAGGATATAGGTGATTTCCTATAAAACAGGGCTGTACCACTATAACGCGTTTTCAAAGAAAAAGTCGATTTTTCCTAATTCTCAGTCTTTTCTTTCCAGGTTTCGCTTGATTCAGCAGTTGTGGACCGGGACCCCGGCCTACAGAGCTAAACCAGCACGAAATACGAAGAAATAAAAATTTTTACAAGTGCAATAAAATTACGTAATTATAAAACTAAAACAACAGATTAGAACTAGGAAATGGCCGAAATGCGGCGCAAGATGAGTATCTAACGATAAGGTTAAACGAATTATAAAACAGGGCTGTACCACTATAACACGGTTTCAAAGAAAAAGTCGATTTTTTCCTAATTCTCAGTCTTTTCTTTCCAGGTTTCGCTTGATTCAACGGTTGTGGACCGGGACTGACCTGCAGAGCAAAACCAGCACGAAAACGAGGAAATAATTTTTTTACAAGTGCAATAAAATTACGTAAATATAAAACTGAAGGAATTCGATTATAACTAGAAATGAACTGAATGCAGCACGGAGACGGTGTCTAATGAGTTAGACTACACAAATACTATAAGAAAAAACTGTTTGAGATACTATGGACAATAACGAGGAGGATATAAGGTGATTTCCTATAAAACAGGGCTTTACCAATAGTGGTATAGACCACGGTTTCAAAGAAAAAGTCGATTTTTCCTAATTCTGTGTGTTGTTTTTTCTTACAGGTTTTACCTATTCGATTCTTGTGAACTGGGACTGACCGGCCGAGAGCAAAAACAGCACGAAAAAGGAAGAAACAAAATGGCACAGAATTCCATTAAAATTACGTAAGTATAAAACTGAAGGTAGCGATTATAACTAGAAATGGCCTGAATGCGGCACGAGAACGGTGTCTAATGATTAGACTACACAAATACTACAAGAAAAACTGTTTGGAGATACTATGGACTTAATAACGCGAGGATATAGGTGATTTCCTATAAAACAGGGCTTTACCACTAAAACTCGGTTTCAAAGAAAAAGTCGATTTTTTCCTGGTGTCAGTCTTTTCTTTCCACATTTCGCCTGATTCAACGGTTGTGGACCAGGACTGACCTACAGAGCAAAACCAGCACGAAAACGAGGAAATAATTTTTTACAAGTGCAATAAAATTACGTAAATATAAAACTGAAGGTAGCGATTATAACTGAAATAGAACTGAAATGGCCGAAATGCGGCGCAAGATGAGTATCTAACGATAAGGTTAAATGAATGCTAAAACAGGGCTGTACCACTATAACACGGTTTCAAAGAAAAAGTCGATTTTTTCCTAATTCTCAGTCTTTTCTTTCCAGGTTTCGCTTGATTCAACGGTTGTGGACCGGGACTGACCTAACCAGAGCTAAACCAGCACGAAATACGAAGAAATAAAAAATTTTACAAGTGCAATAAAATTACGTAATTATAAAACTAAAAATAACAGATTAGAACTAGAAATGGCCGAAATGCGGCGCAAGATGAGTATCTAACGATAAGGTTAAACGAATGCTACAATAAAAAACAAATTTGGACTGCTTGAGATTCTAATACACAAGATATCGGTGAATTCCTATAAAACAGGACATCACCACTACACCTCGGTTTCAAAGAAAAAGTCGATTTTTTCCTAATTCTCAGTCTTTTCTTTCCAGGTTTCGCCTGATTCAACGGTTTTGGACCGGGACTGACCGATCCAGAGCAAAACCAGCACGAAAAACGAGGAAATAATTTTTTTTACAAGTGCAATAAAATTACGTAAATATAAAACCCCGAGGTAAGCGATTATAACTAGAAATGGCCTGAATGCGGCTTTGAACGGTGTCTCATGATTAGACTACACAAATACTACAAGAAAAAACTGTTTGGAGATACTATGGACTTAATAACGCGAGGATATAGGTGATTTCCTATAAAACAGGGCTTTACCACTAAAACTCGGTTTCAAAGAAAAAGTCGATTTTTTCCTAATTCTCAGTCTTTTCTTTCCAGGTTTCGCTTGATTCAACGGTTGTGGACCGGGACTGACCTACCCAGAGCAAAACCAGCGTACGAAAAGAAATAAAAATTTTTACAAGTGCAATGAAGTGCGTAATTATAAAACTAAAACAACAGATTAGAACTAGAAATGGCCGAAATGCGGCGCAAGATGAGTATCTAACGATAAGGTTAAACGAATGCTAAAACAGGGCTGTACCACTATAACACGGTTTCAAAGAAAAAGTCGATTTTTTCCTAATTCTCAGTCTTTTCTTTCCAGGTTTCGCTTGATTCAACGGTTGTGGACCGGGACTGACCTACAGAGCAAAACCAGCACGAAAACGAGGAAATATTTTTTTTTACAAGTGCTATAAAATTACGTAAATATAAAACTGAAGGTAAGCGATTATAACTAGAAATGAACTGAATGCGGCACGAGAACGGTGTCTAATGAGTTAGACTACACAAATACTACAAGAAAAACTGTTTGAGATACTATGGACTTAATAACGAGAGGATATAGGTGATTTCCTATAAAACAGGGCTTTACCAATAGTGGTATAGACCACGGTTTCAAAGAAAAAGTCGATTTTTTCCTAATTCTGTGTTTTTCTTACAGGTTTTACCTGATTCGATGCTTATTGAACTGGGACTGACCGGCCGAGAGCAAAAACAGCACGAAAAAGGAAGAAACAAAATGTTTAGAATTCCATTAAAATTACGTAAATATAAAACTGAAGGTAAGCGATTATAACTAGAAATGGCCTGAATGCACGGCACGAGAACGGTGTCTCATGAGTTAGACTACACAAATACTACAAAGAAAAACTGTTTGGAGATACTATGGACTTAATAGCACTTGAGGATATAGGTGATTTCCTATAAAACAGGGCTTTACCACTAAAACTCGGTTTCAAAGAAAAAGTCGATTTTTCTAATTCTCAGTCTTTTCTTTCCAGGTTTCCTTGATTCAACGGTTGTGGACCGGGACTGACCTACAGAGCAAAACCAGCACGAAATACGAAGAAATAAAAATTTTTACAAGTGCAATAAAATTACGTAATTATAAAACTAAAACAACAGATTAGAACTAGAAATGAAATGCGGCGCAAGATGAGTATCTAACGATAAGGTTAAACGAATGCTACAATAAAAACAAATTTGGACTGCTTGAGATTCTAATACACAAGATATCGGTGAATTCCTATAAAACAGGACATCACCACTACACCTCGGTTTCAAGAAAAAGTCGATTATTTTCTAATTCTGTGTGTTTTCTTACAGGTTTTACCTGATTCGATGCTTGTGAACTGGGACTGACCGGCCGAGCAAAACAGCACGAAAAGGAAGAAACAAAATGTTTAGAATTCCATTAAAAATTACACGTAAGTATAAAACTGAAGGTAAACGATTATAACTAGAAATGGCCTGAATGCGGCACGAGAACGGTGTATAATAATTAGACTACACAAATACTACAAGAAAAACTGTTTGGAGATACTATGGACTTAATAACGAGAGGATATGGTGATTTCCTATAAAACAGGGCTGTACCACTATAACGCGTTTCAAAGAAAAGATCGATTTTTCCTAATTCTCAGTCTTTTCTTTCCAGGTTTCCTTGATTCAACGGTTGTGGACCGGGACTGACCTACAGAGCAAAACCAGCACGAAAAACGAGGAAATAATTTTTTACAAGTGCAATAAAATTACGTAAATATAAAGGCGGAAAGCGATTATAACTAGAAATGAACTGAATGCGGCACGAGAACGGTGTCTAATGGTGAATTAGACTACACAAATGCTACAAGAAAAACTGTTTGGAGATACTATGGACTTAATAACGAGAGGATATAGGTGATTTCCTATAAAACAGGGCTGTACCACTATAACGCGTTTCAAAGAAAAAGTCGATTTTTTCTAATTCTCAGTCTTTTCTTTCCAGGTTTCGCTTGATTCAACGGTTGTGGACCAGGACTGACCTACCCAGAGCTAAACCAGCACGAAATACGAAGAAATAAAAGAATTTTTACAAGTGCAATAAAATTACGTAATTATAAAACTAAAACAACAGATTAGAACTAGAAATGGCCGAAATGCGGCGCAAGATGAGTATCTAACGATAAGGTTAAACGAATGCTAAAACAGGGCTGTACCACTATAACACGGTTTCAAAGAAAAGTCGATTTTTCCTAATTCTCAGTCTCTTTTCTTTCCAGGTTTCGCCTGATTCAACGGTTGTGGACCGGGACTGACCTACCAGAGCAAAACCAGCACGAAAAACGAAGAAATAAAATTTTTACAAGTGCAATAAAATTACGTAAATATAAAACTGGAAGGAATTCGATTATAACTAGAAATAGACTGAATGCGGCACGAGAACGGTGTCTAATAATTAGACTACACAAATACTATAAGAAAAACTGTTTGAGATACTATGGACTTAATAACGAGAGGATATAGGTGATTTCTAAAAACAGGGCTTTACCAATAGTGGTATAGACCACGGTTTCAAAAGAAAAGTCGATTTTTTCCTAATTCTGTGTGTTTTCTTACAGGTTTTTACCTTATTCGATGCTTGTGAACTGGGACTGACCGGCCGAGAGCAAAAACAACGAAAAGGAAGAAACAAAAATGTTTAGAATTCCATTAAAATTACGTAAGTATAAAACTGAGAAGGTAAAGCGATTATAACTAGAAATGGCCTGAATGCGGCACGAGAACGGTGTCTAATAATTAGACTACACAAATACTATAAGAAAAACTGTTTGGAGATACTATGGACTTAATAACGAGGAGGATATGGGTGATTTCCTATAAAACAGGGCTGTACCACTATAACGCGGTTTCAAAGAAAAAGTCGATTTTTTCTAATTCTCAGTCTTTTCTTTCCCGCATTTCGCCTGATTCAAAGGTTGTGGACCGAGTTCAGCCATCCAGAGCAAAACCAGCACGAAAAACGAAGAAATAAAATTTTTACAAATTCTGGTAAAATTACGTAATTATAAAACTAAAACAACAGATTAGAACTAGAAATGGCCGAAATGCGGCGCAAGATGAGTATCTAACGATAAGGTTAAACGGTCCTTTAAACAGGGCTTTACCACTAAAACTCGGTTTCAAAAGAAAAGTCGATTTTTTTCCACAATTCTCAGTCTTTTCTTTCAGAGTTTCGCTTGATTCAACGGTTGTGGACCGGGACTGACCTACCAGAGCTAAACCAGCACGAAATACGAAGAAATAAAAATTTTACAAGTGCAATAAAATTACGTAATTATAAAACTAAAAATAACAGATTAGAACTAGAAATGGCCGAAATGCAGCGCAAGATGAGTATCTAACGATAAGGTTAAACAGATGCTACAATAAAAACAAATTTGGACTGCTTGAGATTCTAATACACAAGATATCGGTGAATTCCTATAAAACAGGACATCACCACTACACCTCGGTTTCAAAGAAAAAGTCGATTTTTTCTAATTCTGTAAGTTTTCTTACAGGTTTTACCTGATTCGATGCTTGTGAACTGGGACTGACCGGCCGAGCAAAACAGCACGAAAAGGAAGAAACAAAAATGTTTAGAATTCCATTAAAAATTACACGTAAGTATAAAACTGAAGGTAAACGATTATAACTAGAAATGGCCTGAATGCGGCACGAGAACGGTGTATAATAATTAGACTACACAAATACTACAAGAAAAACTGTTTGGAGATACTATGGACTTAATAACGAGAGGATATGCATTGATTTCCTATAAAAACAGGCTGTACCACTATAACGCGTTTCAAAGAAAAGATCGATTTTTCCTAATTCTCAGTCTTTTCTTTCCAGGTTTCCTTGATTCAACGGTTGTGGACCGGGACTGACCTACAGAGCAAAACCAGCACGAAAAACGAGGAAATAATTTTTTACAAGTGCAATAAAATTACGTAAATATAAAACTGGAAAGCGATTATAACTAGAAATGAACTGAATGCGGCACGAGAACGGTGTCTAATGGTGAATTAGACTACACAAATGCTACAAGAAAAACTGTTTGGAGATACTATGGACTTAATAACGAGAGGATATAGGTGATTTCCTATAAAACAGGGCTGTACCACTATAACGCGTTTCAAAGAAAAAGTCGATTTTTCCTAATTCTCCAGTCTTTTCTTTCCAGGTTTCACAGCAGTTCAACGGTTGTGGACCGGGACTGACCTACCAGAGCTAAACCAGCTGAAATACGAAGAAATAAAAGAATTTTTACAAGTGCAATAAAATTACGTAATTATAAAACTAAAACAACAGATTAGAACTAGAAATGGCCGAAATGCGGCGCAAGATGAGTATCTAACGATAGGTTAAACGAATGCTAAAACAGGGCTGTACCACTATAACACGGTTTCAAAGAAAAGTCGATTTTTCCTAATTCTCAGTCTTTTCTTTCCAGGTTTCGCCTGATTCAACGGTTGTGGACCGGGACTGACCTACCAGAGCAAAGAAACCAGCACGAAAAACGAAGAAATAATTTTTTTTACAAGTGCAATAAAATTACGTAAATATAAAACTGGAAGGAATTCGATTATAACTAGAAATGAACTGAATGCGGCACGAGAACGGTGTCTAATGATTAGACTACACAAATACTATAAGAAAAACTGTTTGAGATACTATGGACTTAATAGCAGGAGGGATATAGGTGATTTCCTATAGTAGGGCTTTACCAATAGTGGTATAGACCACGGTTTCAAAAGAAAAGTCGATTTTTTCCTAATTCTGTGTGTTTTCTTACAGGTTTTACCTATTCGATTCTTGTGAACTGGGACTGACCGGCCGAGAGCAAAACCAGCACGAAAAAGGAAGAAACAAAAATGTTTAGAATTCCATTAAAATTACGTAAGTATAAAACTGAAGGTAAGCGATTATAACTAGAAATGGCCTGAATGCGGCACGAGAACGGTGTCTAATAATTAGACTACACAAATACTACAAGAAAAACTGTTTGGAGATACTATGGACTTAATAACGAGAGGATATAGGTGATTTCCTAAAAACAGGGCTTTACCACTATAACTCGGTTTCAAAGAAAAGTCGATTTTTCCTAATTCTCAGTCTTTTCTTTCCACATTTCGCCTTATTCAAAGGTTGTGGACCAGGACTGACCCATCAGAAACAAAACCAGCACGAAAAACGAAGAAATAAAATTTTTACAAGTGCAATAAAATTACGTAATTATAAAACTAAAACAACAGATTAGAACTAGAAATGAAATGCGGCGCAAGATGAGTATCGCTTGATAAGGTTAAACGAATGCTAAAACAGGGCTTTACCACTAAAACTCGGTTTCAAAGAAAAAAAGTCGATTTTTCCTAATTCTCAGTCTTTTCTTTCCAGGTTTCCTTGATTCAACGGTTGTGGACCAGGACTGACCTACCCAGAGCTAAACCAGCACGAAATACGAAGAAATAAAAGAATTTTTACAAGTGCAATAAAATTACGTAATTATAAAACTAAAAATAACAGATTAGAACTAGAAATGGCCGAAATGCGGCGCAAGATGAGTATCTAACGATAAGGTTAAACAGATGCTACAATAAAAACAAATTTGGACTGCTTGAGATTCTAATACACAAGATATCGGTGAATTCCTATAAAACAGGACATCACCACTACACCTCGGTTTCAAAGAAAAAGTCGATTTTTCTAATTCTGTAAGTTTTCTTACAGGTTTTACCTGATTCGATGCTTGTGGACCGGGACTGACCTACCCAGAGCAAAACCAGCACGAAAAAAGGAAGAAACAAAATTTTAGAATTCTAATACAAAATTACGTAAGTATAAAACTGAAGGTAGCTTGATTATAACTAGAAATATGGCCTGAATGCGGCACGAGAACGGTGTCTAATGATTAGACTACACAAAACTACAAGAAAAACTGTTTGAGATACTATGGACATAATAACGCGAGGATATAGGTGATTTCCTAAAAACAGGGCTTTACCACTATAACTCGGTTTCAAAGAAAAAGTCGATTTTTCCTAATTCTCAGTCTTTTCTTTCCACATTTCGCCTTATTCAAGGTTGTGAACCGGGACTGACCCATCAGAGCAAAACCAGCACGAAAAACGAAGAAATAAAATTTTTACAAGTGCAATAAAATTACGTAAGTATAAAACTGAAGGTAAGCGATTATAACTAGAAATGGCCGAAATGCGGCGTAAGATGAGTATCTAACGATAAGGTTAAACGAATGCTACAATAAAAACAAATTTGGACTGTTTGAGATTCTAATACACAGAGATATCAGTGAATTCCTATAAAACAGGACATCACCACTACACCTCGGTTTCAAAGAAAAAGTCGATTTTTCCCTGAATTCTCAGTCTTTTCTTTCCACATTTCGCCTTATTCAAGGTTGTGGACCAGGACTGACCCATCCAGAGCAAAACCAGCACGAAAAACGAAGAAATAAAATTTTTACAAGTGCAATAAAATTACGTAATTATAAAACTAAAACAACAGATTAGAACTAGAGATGGCCGAAATGCAGCGCAAGATGAGTATCTAACGATAAGGTTAAACGAATGCTAAAACAGGGCTTTACCACTAAAACTCGGTTTCAAAGAAAAAGTCGATTTTTCCTAATACTCAGTCTTTTCTTTCCAGGTTTCCTTGATTCAACGGTTGTGGACCGGGACTGACCCATCAGAGCAAAACCAGCACGAAATACGAAGAAATAAAATTTTTACAAGTGCAATAAAATTACGTAATTATAAAACTAAAAATAACAGATTAGAACTAGAAATGGCCGAAATGCGGCGCAAGATGAGTATCTAACGATAAGGTTAAACGAATGCTACAATAAAAACAAATTTGGACTGCTTGAGATTCTAATACACAAGATATCGGTGAATTCCTATAAAACAGGACATCCACCACTACACCTCGGTTTCAAAGAAAAAGTCGATTTTTTCTAATTCTGTAAGTTTTCTTACAGGTTTACCTGATTCGATGCTTGTGGACCGGGACTGATCGGCCGAGCAAAAACTGCACGAAAAAAGGAAAAACAAAAATTTTAGAATTCTATTAAAATTACGTAAGTATAAAACTGAAGGTAAGCGATTATAACTAAATGGCCTGAATGCGGCACGGAGACGGTGTCTAATGATTAGACTACACAAAACTACAAGAAAAAAACTGCCCCGGAGATACTATGGACATAATAGCACTTGAGGATATGGAGTTTCTAAAAACAGAGGGCTTTACCACTATAACTCGGTTTCAAAGAAAAATTTGATTTTTCTAATTCTCAGTCTTTTCTTTCCACATTTCGCCTTATTCAAAGGTTGTGGACCAGGACTGACCATCGAAACAAAACCAGCACAACAGAAGAAATAAAATTTTTACAAGTGCAATAAAATTATTACGTAATTATAAAACTAAAAATAACAAATTAGAACTAGAAATGGCCGAAATGCGGCGTAAGATGAGTATCTTTGATAAGATTAAACGAATTCAAGAATAAAAACAAATTTGGACTGTTTGAAGTTCTAATACACAGAATATCGGTGAATTCCTATAAAACAGGACATCACCACTACACCTCGGTTTTCAAAGAAAAAGTCGATTTTTTCTAATTCTCAGTCTTTTCTTTCCACATTTCGCCTGATTCAAAGGTTGTGGACCGGGACTGGCCATGTCTTTTCTTTCCAGGTTTCGCCTGATTCAACGGTTTGGACCGGGACTGACCGATTCAGAGCAAAACCAGCACGAAAAACGAGAAATAAAATTTTACAAATTGCAATAAAATTACGTAAATATAAAGCTGAAGGTAAGCGATTATAACTAGAAATGGCCTGAATGCGGCACGAGAACGGTGTCTAATAGTTAGACTACAAATGCCTACAAGAAAAACTGTTGGAGATACTATGGACATAATAACGCGAGGATATGGGTGATTTCCTAAAAACAGGGCTTTACCGCATAACTCGGTTTCAAAGAAAAAGTCGATTTTTCCTAATTCTCCAGTCTTTTCTTTCCACATTTCGCCATTCAAAGGTTGTGGACCAGGCTGACCATCCAGAAACAAAACCAGCACGAAAAACGAAAATAAAATTTTTACAAGTTAATGAAATTACGTAGTGCAAAACTAAAAATAACAGATTAGAACTAGAAATGGCCGAAATGCGGCGTAAGATGGAAGTATCTTGATAAGATTAAACAATTCAAGAATAAAAACAAATTTGGACTGTTTGAATTCCTAGCCCGCAGAGATATCAGTGAATTCCTATAAAACAGGACATCACCACTACACCTCGTTTCAAAGAAAAAGTCGATTTTTTCTAATTCTCAGTCTTTTCTTTCCACATTCATATACAATTCCAAGGTTGTGGACCAGGACTGACCATCAGAGCAAAACCAGCACGAAAAACGAAGAAATAAAAGAATTTTACAAGTTACTAAAATTACGTAATTATAAAACTAAAAACAACAAGATAGAACTAGAGATGGCCGAAATGCAACATGGATGAGTATCTAACGATAAGGTTAAACGAATGCTAAAACAGGGCTTTACCACTAAAACTCGGTTTCAAAGAAAAATTTTTCCTAATACTCAGTCTTTTCTTTCCAGGTTTCGCGGATTCAACGGTTGTGGACCGGGACTGACAAACAAAACCAGCACGAAAAACGAGGAAATAAAATTTTTACAAGTGCAATAAAAGTACATGAAATATAAAACTGAAGGAATGCGATTATAACTAGAAATGAACTGAATGCGGCACGAACGAAGTGTCTAATAGTTGAACTACACAAATACTATAAGAAAAACTGTTTGAGATACTATGGACTTAATAACGAGAGGATACCGTTGATTTCCTATAAAACAGGGCTTTACCAATTGGGTATAGACCACGGTTTCAAAGAAAAAGTCGATTTTTTCTAATTCTGTGTGTTTTTCTTACAAGGTTTTACACCTGATTCGATGCTTGTGAACTGGGACTGACCGGCCGAGAGCAAAAACAGCACGAAAAGGAAGAAACAAAAATGTTTGAAATTCCATTAAAAATTACGTAAGTATAAAACTGAAGGTAAGCAGATTATAACTAAATGGCCTGAATGCGGCACGAGAACGGTGTCTAATGGTGAGCTACACAAATACTACAAGAAAAACTTGTTTGAAGTCTATGGACTTAATAACTTGAGAGGATATAGGTGATTTCCTATAAAACAGAATGTACCACTATAACGCGTTTCAAAGAAAAAGTCGATTTTTCCTAATTCTCAGTCTTTTCTTTCCAGGTTCCTTGATTCAACAGTTTGTGGTTGCAGGACTGACCTACCAGAGCTAAACCAGCACGAAATACGAAAGGCCATAGAATTACCTACAAATTCTGGCCAAGGTAGTAATTATAAAACTAAAATAATAGGTTGGAACTAGAAATGGCCGTAATGGCGCAAGATGAAGTAATAACGATGAAAGTTAAACAGATGCTACAATAAAAACAAATTTGACTGCTGAGATTCTAATACACAAGATATCGGTGAATTCCTATACAGGTTTCGCCT
>JAGSMU010000592.1:0-21364 GCA_029286865.1 Teinopalpus imperialis
GATTCAACGGTTTGGACCGGGACTGACCGATTCAGAGCAAAACCAGCACGAAAAACGAGAAATAAATTTTACAAATTGCAATAAAATTACGTAAATATAAAGCTGAAGGTAAGCGATTATAACTAGAAATGGCCTGAATGCGGCACGAGAACGGTGTCTAATAGTTAGACTACAAATGCCTACAAGAAAAACTGTTTGAGATACTATGGACTTAATAACGAGAGGATACCGTTGATTTCCTATAAAACAGGGCTTTACCAATTGGGTATAGACCACGGTTTCAAAGAAAAAGTCGATTTTTCTAATTCTGTGTGTTTTCTTACAAGGTTTTACACCTGATTCGATGCTTGTGAACTGGGACTGACCGGCCGAGAGCAAAAACAGCACGAAAAGGAAGAAACAAAAATGTTTGAAATTCCATTAAAATTACGTAAGTATAAAACTGAAGGTAAGCAGATTATAACTAAATGGCCTGAATGCGGCACGAGAACGGTGTCTAATGGTGAGCTACACAAATACTACAAAGAAAAACTTGTTTGAAGTCTATGGACTTAATAACTTGAGAGGATATAGGTGATTTCCTATAAAACAGAATGTACCACTATAACGCGTTTCAAAGAAAAAGTCGATTTTTTCCTAATTCTCAGTCTTTTCTTTCCAGGTTCCTTGATTCAACAGTTTGTGGTTGCAGGACTGACCTACCAGAGCTAAACCAGCACGAAATACGAAAGGCCATAGAATTACCTACAAATTCTGGCCAAGGTAGTAATTATAAAACTAAAATAATAGGTTGGAACTAGAAATGGCCGTAATGGCGCAAGATGAAGTAATAACGATGAAAGTTAAACAGATGCTACAATAAAAACAAATTTGACTGCTGAGATTCTAATACACACAAAGATATCAGGTGAATTCCTATAAATGGGACATACCACCACCAGATTCAAAGAAAAAGTCGATTTTTCTAATTTCTGTGTGTTTTCTTACAGGTTTTACCTGATTCGATGTATGAACTGGACTGACCGGCCGAGCAAAAACAGCACGAAAAGGAAGAAACAAAAATGTTTAGAATTCCATTAAAATTACGTAAGTATAAAACTGAAGAAGGTAAACGATTACTCAACTAGAAATGGCCTGAATGCGGCACGAGAGCGGTGTCTAATAATTGAACTACACCGTACTACAAAGAAAAACTGTTTGGAGATACTATGGAACCCCAATAACGAGAGGATATAGGTGATTTCCTATAAAACAAAGGCTGTACTATAACGCATTCAAAGAAAAAGTCGATTTTTCCTAATTCTCAGTCTTTCTTTCCAGGTTTCGCTTGATTCAACGGTTGTGGACCAGGACTGACCTACCAGAGCTAAACCAGCACGATACAGAAGAAATAAAATTTTTTTACAAGTGCAATAAAATTACGTAATTATAAAAAACTAAAAATAACAGATTAGAACTAGAAATGGCCGTAATGCGGCGCAAGATGAGTATCTAACGATAAGGTTAAACAGATGCTACAATAAAAACAAATTTGGACTGCTTGAGATTCTAATACACAAGATATCGGTGAATTCCTATAAAACAGGACATCACCACTACACCTCGGATTCAAAGAAAAAGTCGATTTTTTCCTAATTCATGTGTTTTCTTACAGGTTTTACCTGATTCAGGCCGCTTGTGAACTGGACTGACCGGCCGAGGAGCAAAAACAGCACGAAAAAGGAAAAACAAAAATGTTTAGAATTCCATTAAAATTACGTAAGTATAAAACTGAAGGTAAGCGATTATAACTGAAATGGCCTGAATGCGGCGCTGCGAGAACGGTGTCTATCATTAAAGATACAAATACTACAAGAAAAACTGTTTGGAGATACTATGGACTTAATACCAGCTTCGAGGATATAGGTGATTTCTATAAAACGAGGGCTGTACCACTATAACGCGTTTCAAAGAAAAATCGATTTTTTCCTAATTCTCAGTCTTTTTCTTTCCAGGTTTCGAGGATTCAACGATTTGTGGACCGTTTAATTCTGGAAGACTAAACCAGCACGAAATACGAACATAAAATTTTACAAGTGCAATAAAATTACGTAATTATAAAACTAAAAATAACAGATTAGAACTAGAAATGAAAGCCGTGTAATGCGACAAGATGAAGTATCTAACATTGAGGTTAAACGAATACTAATAAAAACAAATTTGACTGCTTGAGATTCCTAATACACAAAGATATCGGTGAATTCCTATAAAACAGGACATCCACCACTACACCTCGGATTCAAAGAAAAAGTCGATTTTTCCTAATTCTGTGTGTTTTCTTACAGGTTTTACCTGATTCGATGCTTGTGAACTGGGACTGACCATTGAGAGCAAAAACAGCACGAAAAGGAAGAAACAAAAATGTTTAGAATTCGGTAAAATTACGTAAGTATAAAAGTAATTAGCGATTATAACTAAATGGCTGAATGCGGCACGAGAACGGTGTCAATAATTAGACTACACTGACCTAAAAACTGTTTGGAGATACTATGGACTTAATAACGAGAGGATATGGAGTGATTTCCTATAAAACAGGGCTGTACCACTATAACGTTTCAAAGAAAAAGTCGATTTTTCCTAATTCTCAGTCTTGTCTTTCAGGTTTCGCTAGATTCAACGGTTGTGGACCGGGACTGACCTACCCAGAGCTAAACCAGCACGAAATACGAAGAAATAAGAATTTTACAAGTGCAATAAAATTACGTAATTATAAAACTAAAAATAACAGATTAAGAACTAAGAAATGGCCGTAATGCGGCGCAAGATGATATCTAACGAAGGTTAAACAGATACTACAATAAAAACAAATTTGGACTGCTTGAGATTCACAATACACAAAGAATATCAGTGGCGATTCCTGCCGAAACAGGATCACCACTACATATCGGATTCAAAGAAAAAGTCGATTTTTCCCTGAATTCTGTGTGTTTTCTTACAGGTTTTACCTGATTCGATGCTAATGAACTGGGACTGACCGGCCGAGGCAAAAAACAGCACGAAAAGGAAGAAACAAAAATGTTTAAATTCCATTAAAATTACGTAAGTATAAAACTGAAGGTAAGCGATTATAACTAGAAATGGCCTGAATGCGGCACGAGAACGGTGTCTAATGATTGGGCTACACAAATACTGAAAAACTGTTTGAGAATACTATGGACTTAATAACGAGAGGATATAGGTGATTTCCTATAAAACAGGGCTTTACCAATAGTGGTATAGACCACGGTTTCAAAGAAAAAGTCGATTTTTCCTAATTCTGTGTGTTTTCTTACAGGTTTTACCTGATTCGATGTAATGAACACAGGACTGACCATTGAGCAAAAACAGCACGAAAAAGGAAGAAACAAAATGTTTAGGAATTCCATTAAAATTACGTAAGTATAAAACTGAAGGTAAGCGATTATAACTAGAAATGGCTGAATGCGGCACGAGAACGGTGTCTAATGATTAGACTACACAAATACTACAAGAAAAACTGTTTGAGATACTGGACCCAATAACGAGGATATATAGGTGATTTCCTATAAAACAGGGCTACCAATAGTGGTATAGACCACGGTTTCAAAGAAAAGAGATCGATTTTTTCCTAATTCTGTGTGTTTTCTTACAGGTTTTACCTGATTCGATGCTAATGAACTGGGACTGGCGGCCGAGGCAAAAACAGCACGAAAAAGGAAGAAACAAAATGTTTAGAATTCAGTAAAATTACGTAAGTATAAAACTGAAGGTAGCGATTATAACTAGAAATATGGCTGGAATGCGGCGCACGAGAACGGTGTCTAATAATTAGACTACAAATACTACAAAAAGAAAAACTGTTTGGAGATACTATGGACTTAATAACGAGGATATAGGTGAATTTCTATAAAAACGGGGCTGTACACCACTATAACGTTTTCAAAGAAAAAGTCGATTTTTTCTAATTCTCAGTCTTTTCTTCCAGGTTTCGCTTGATTCAAAAGTTGTGGACCAGGACTGACCTGCAAGAGCTAAACCAGCACGAAATAAGAAAATAAAATTTTTACAAGTTAAATAAAATTACGTAATTATAAAACTAAAAATAACAGATTAGAACTAGAAATGGCCGAAATGCGGCGCAAGATGAGTATCTAACGATAGGTTAAACAGATGCTACAATAAAAACAAATTTGGACTACTTGAAGTTCTAATACACAAAGATAGCGGTGAATTCTATAAAACGGGACATCACCACTACACCTCAGTTTCAAAGAAAAAGTCGATTTTTTCACAATTCTGTGTGTTTTCTTACAGGTTTTACCTGATTCGATGCTTGTGAACTGGGACTGACCGGCCGAGCAAAACAGCACGAAAAAGGAAGAAACAAAATGTTTAGAATTCCATTAAAATTACGTAAGTATAAAACTGAAGGTAGCGATTATAACAGAAATATGGCCTGAATGCGGCACGAGAACGGTGTCTAATGATTAGACTACACAAATACTACAGAAAAAACTGTTTGAGATACTAAGGACTTATCAACGCCGGGGATATAGGTGATTTCCTATAAAACATGGCTTTACAGACCAGTGGTATAGACCACGGTTCAAGAAAAGTCGATTTTTCCTAATTCTGTGTTTTTCTTACAGGTTTTACCTGATATGATGCTTGTGAACTAGGACTGACCGGCCGAGAGCTAAAACAGCACGAAAAAGGAAGAAACAAAATGTTTAGAATTCCATTAAAATTACGTAAGTATAAAAATGAAGGTAAGCTTGATTATAACTAGGAAATGGCCTGAATGCGGCACGAGAACGGTGTCATAATTAGACACACAAATACTACAAGAAAAACTGTTTAGATACTATGGACTTAATAACGGAGGATATGGGTGATTTCCTATAAAACAGGGCTGTACCACTATAACGCGTTTCAAAGAAAAAGTCTGATTTCCTAATTCTCAGTCTTGTCTTTCCAGGTTTCGCTTGATTCAACGGTTGTGGACCAGGACGACCTACTGAAACTAAAGCAGCACGAAATGCACGAAGAAATAAAAATTTTTACAAGTGCAATAAAATTACGTAATTATAAAACTAAAATAACAGATTGGAAACTAGAAATGGCCGTAATGCGGCAGATGAGGTATCTAACGATAAGGTTAAACAGATACTACAATAAAAACAAATTTGGACTGCTTGAGATTCCTAATACACAAAGATATCGGTGAATTCCTATAAAACAGGACATCACCACTACACATAGTTCAAAGAAAAGTCGATTTTTTCCTAATTCTGTGTGTTTTCTTACACAGTTTTACCTGATTCGTGCTTGTGAACTGGGACTGACCGGCCGAGGCAAAAAACAGCACGAAAAGGAAGAAACAAAATGTTTGGGAATTCCATTAAAATTACGTAAGTATAAAACTGAAGGTAGCGATTATAACTAGAAATGGCCTGAATGCGGCACGGAGAACGGTGTCTAATAAGTTAGACTACACAAATACTACAAAAAGAAAAAGCTATTTGAGATACTATATGGACTTAATAACGAAGGATATAGGTGATTTCCTATAAAACAGGGCTTTACCAATAGTGGTATAGACCACGTTTCCAAAAGAAAAGTCGATTTCTAATTCTGTGTGTTTTCTTACAGGTTTTACCTGATTCGATGCTTGTGAACTGGGACTGACCGACCGAGAGCAAAAACAGCACGAAAAGGAAGAAACAAAATGTTTAGAATTCCATTAAAATTACGTAAGTATAAAACTGAAGGTAAGCGATTATAACTAGAAATATAGCCTGAATGCGGCACGGGAGCGAGGTGTCTAATGATTAGACTACACAAATACTACAAGAAAAACTGTTTGAGATACCTGAACCTTACGCGAGAGGATATAGGTGATTTCCTATAAAACAGGGCTTTACCAATAGTGGTGCATTACGGTTTCAAAGAAAAGTCGATTTTTTCCTAATTCTGTGTGTTTTTCTTTTAAAGTTTTACCTGATTCGATGCTTGTGAACTGGAGGACTGACCGGCCGAGAGCAAAAACAGCACGAAAAGGAAGAAACAAAATGTTTAGAATTCCATTAAAATTACGTAGTATAAAACTGAAGGTAGCGATTATATTCGAGAAATGGCCTGAATGCGGCGCTTTGCAAGAGCAGTGTCTAATAATTAGACTACAAATACTGAAAAACTGTTTGGAGATACTATGGACTTAATAACTTGAGAGGATATAGGTGATTTCCTATAAAACAGGGCTGTACCACTATAACGCGTTTCAAAGAAAAAGTCGATTTTTCCTAATTCTCAGTCTTTTCTTTCCAGGTTTCGCTTGATTCAAAAGTTGTGGACCGGGACTGAAGCCTACCCAGAGGCACGAAATAAGAAGAAATAAAATTTTTACAAGTGCAATAAAATTACGTAATTATAAAACTAAAATAACAGATTAGAACTAGAAATGGCCGAAATGCGGCGCAAGATGCGGTATAACGATAAGGTTAAACAGATACTACAATAAAAACAAATTTGGACTGCTTGAGATTCTAATACACAAAGATATCCGGTGAATTCCTATAAAAACAGGACATCACCACTACACCTCGGTTTCAAAGAAAAAGAATCGATTACACCCTAATTCTCAGTCTTTTCTTTCCGGGACTGCTGATTCAACGGTTTTGGACTGGGACTGACCGGCCGAGAGCAAAAACAGCACGAAAAGGAAGAAACAAAATGTTTAAATTCCATTAAAATTACGTAAACATAAACTGAAGGCAGCAATTAACTAGAAAATATTCGTGCGGCACGAGAACGGTGTCTAATGATTAGACTACACAAATACTACAAAACTGTTTGAGATACTATGGACTTAATAACGAGAGGGATATGGAGGTGATTTCCTATAAAACAGGGCTTTACCAATAATTAATTTATGAACCACGGTTTCAAAGAAAAAGTCGATTTTTTCTAATTCTGTGTGTTTTCTTGGGTTTTACCTGATTCGATGCTTGTGAACTGGGACTGACCGGCCGAGAGCAAAAACAGCACGAAAAGGAAAAGAAACAAAATGTTTAAATTCCATTAAAATTACGTAAGTATAAAACTAGAAGGTATGATTATAACTAGAAATGGCCTGAATGCGGCTTTTGAGAACGGTGTCTAATAATTAGACTACACAAATACTACAGAAAAACTGTTTGGAGATACTATGGACTTAATAACGAGAGGATATAGGTGATTTCCTATAAAACAGGGCTTTACCAATAGTGGTATAGACCACAGTTTCAAAGAAAAAGTCGATTTTTCCTAATTCTGTGTGTTTTTCTTACAGGTTTTACCTGAAGTTCGATGCTTGTGAACTGGGACTGACCGGCCGAGAAACCAAAACAGCACGAAAAGGAAGAAACAAAATGTTTAGAATTCCATTAAAATTACGTAAGTATAAAACTGAAGGTAGCGATTATAACTAGAAATGGCCTGAATGCGGCTGAGAACGGTGTCTAATAGATTAGACTACACAAATACTACAAGAAAAAACTGTTTGGAGATACTATGGACTTAATAGCGAGAGGATATAGGTGATTTCCTGTAGGGCTGTACCACTATAACGCGTTTCAAAGAAAAAGTCGATTTTTTCTAATTCTCCAGTCTTTTCTTTCCAGGTTTCGCTTGATTCAACGGTTGTGGACCAGGCTGACTACAGAGCTAAACCAGCACGAAATAAGAAGAAATAAAATTTTTTACAAGTGCAATAAAATTACGTAATTATAAAACTAAAATAACAGATTAGAACTAGAAATGGCCGAAATGCGGCGCAAGATGAGTATCTAACGATAGGTTAAACAGATGCTACAATAAAAACAAATTTGGACTGCTTGAGATTCTAATACACAAAGATATCGGTGAATTCCTATAAAACAGGACATCACCACCACACCTCGGTTTCAAAGAAAAGTCGATTTTTCCTAATTCTCGGTCACATTTCTTTCAGGACTTCGCCTGATTCAATGTGGTTTTGGACCGGGACTGACCGATTCAAGAGCAAAACCAGCACGAAAAACGAGGAAATAATTTTACAAGTGCAATAAAATTACGTAAATATAAAACTGAAGGTAAGCGGAATTATAACTAGAAATGGCCACAGATACTGGCACGAGAACGGTGTCTAATGATTAGACTACACAAATGCCAAGAAAAACTGTTTAGAATTGGGACTTAATAACGCGAGGATATAGGTGATTTCCTGCCATGGGGCTTTACAATAGTGGTATAGACCACGGTTTCAAAGAAAAGTCGATTTTTTCCACTCCTGTGTGTTTTTCTTACAGGTTTTACCTGATTCGATGCTTGTGAACTGGGACTGACCGTCGAGAGCAAAAACAGCACGAAAAAGCAAAGAAACAAAATGTTTAGAATTCCATTAAAATTGCCGGGCATAAAACTGAAGGTAGCGACAGGAACGAAATTGAATGCGGCACGAGAACGGTGTCTAATAATTAGACTACACAAATACTGTACAAGAAAAACTGTTTGGAGATACTATGGACTTAATAACGAGAGGATATAGTGATTTCCTATAAAACAGGGCTGTACCACTATAAACGCTGCTTCAAAGAAAAGTCGATTTTTTCCTCAATTCTCAGTCTTTTCCAGGTTTCGCTTGATTCAACGGTTGTGGACCGACTGACCTACCCAGAGCTTAAAACCAGCACGAAATAAGAAGAAATAAAATTTTTACAAGTGCAATAAAATTACGTAATTATAAAACCAAAATAACAGATTAGAACCAGAAATGGCCGAAATGCGGCAAGATGAGTATCTAACGATAAAAGGTTAAACAAAAGATGCTACAATAAGTAAATTTGGACTGTGAGATTCTAATACACAAAGATATCGGTGAATTCCTATAAAACGGGATCACCACTACACCTCGGTTTCAAAGAAAAGTCGATTTTTCTAATTCCTCAGTCTTTTCTTTCCAGGTTTCGCCTGATTCAATGGTTTTGGACCGGGACTGACCGATTCAGAGCAAAACCAGCACGAAAAACGAGAAATAATTTTTTTACAAGTGCAATAAAATTACGTAAATATAAAACTGAAGGTAAGCGATTATAACTAAGTACAGATGCGGCTTTGAGAACGGTGTCTAATATTAGACTACACAAATACTACAAGAAAAACTGTTTGAGATACTAAGGACTTAATAACGCGAGGATATAGGTGATTTCTATAGAAGTGGGGCTTTACCAATAGTGGTATAGACCACGGTTTCAAAGAAAAGTCGATTTTTCCTAATTCTGTGTTTTTCTTACAGGTTTTACCTGATATGATGCTTGTGAACTGGGACTGACCGAGCCGAGAGCAAAAACCCAGCACGAAAAAGGAAGAAACAAAATGTTTAGAATTCCATTAAAATTACGTAAGTATAAAACTGAAGGTAAAAGCGATTATAACTAGAAATGGCCTGAATGCGGCGCGGAGCGAGGTGTCTAATGAGTAAACTACAGAAAAAACTGTTTGGAGATACTATGGACTTAATAACGCGGGGATATGAGTTATTTCCTAAAAAACAGGGCTTTACCACTATAACTCGGTTTCAAAGAAAAGTCGATTTTTCTAATTCTCAGTCTTTTCTTTCCATTTCGCCTGATTTTAAGGTTTAGGACCGGGACGGCCATCCAGTAAACCAGCACGAAATCTGAAGAAATAATTTTTACAAGTGCAATAAAATTACGTAATTATAAAACTAAAAATAACAGATTAGAACTAGAAATGGCCGAAATGTGGCGCAAGATGAGTGTATCTAACGATAAGGTTAAACAGATGCTACAATAAAAACAAATTTGGACTGCTTGAGATTCTAATACACAAAGATATCCGGTGAATTCCTATAAAACAGGACATCACACCACTACACCTCGGTTTCAAAGAAAAAGATCGATTTTTACCTAATTCTCAGTCTTTTCTTTCCAGGTTTCGCCTGATTCAACGGTTTTGGACTGGGACTGACCGGCCGAGGCCATTGGCACGAAAAAGGAAGAAACAAAATGTTTAGAATTCCATTAAAATTACGTAAGTATAAAACTGAAGGTAAGCGATTATAACTAGAAATGGCCTGAATGCGGCTTTGCGAGAACGGTGTGCAATGAGTTAGACTACAAATACTGCAAGAAAAACTGTTTGAGATACTATGGACTTAATAACGAGGATATAGGTGATTTCCTATAAAACAGGGCTTTACCAATAGTGGTATAGACCACGGTTTCAAAGAAAAAATCGATTTTTTCCTAATTCTGTGTGTTTTTCTTACAGGTTTTACCTGATTCTGATGCTTGTGAACTGGGACTGACCGGCCGAGCAAAAACAACACGAAAAAGGAAGAAACAAAATTTGGGAATTCCATTAAAGAGTACGTAAGTATAAAACTGAAGGTAGCGATTATAACTAGAAATGGCCTGAATGCGGCACGAAGACGGTGTCTAATGATTGGTACACACAAATACTACAGAAAAAACTGTTTGAGATACTATGGACTTAATAACGAGAGGATATAGGTGATTTCCTATAAAACAGGAGACTTACCAATAGTGAACATAGACCACGGTTTCAAAGAAAAGTCCTGGTTGCCTAATTCTGTGTGAAACACTTACAGGTTTACCTGATTCGATGCTTGTGAACTGGGACTGACCGGCCGAGAGCAAAAACAGCACGAAAAAGGAAGAAACAAAATGTTTAGAATTCCATTAAAATTACGTAAGTGCTCTAAAACTGAAGGTAGCGATTACCAACTAGAAATGGCACAGATGGCACGGAGACGGTGTCTAATGATTAGACTACACAAATACTACAAGAAAAACTGTTTGAGATACTGGACTTAATAACGAGGATGTAGGTGATTTCCTATAAAACAGGGCTTTACACCAATAGTGGTATAGACCACGGTTTCAAAGAAAAAGTCGATTTTTTCCTAATTCTGTGTGTTTTTCTTACAGGTTTTACCTGATTCGATGTATGAACTGGGACTGACCAGCCCGAGAGCAAAAACAGCACGAAAAAGGAAAAGAAACAAAATGTTTAGAATTCCATTAAAATTACGTAAGTATAAAACTGAAGGTAGCTTGATTATAACTAGAAATGGCCTGAATGCGGCACGAGAGCGATTGTCTAATAATTAGACTACTGCAAGCTACAAGAAAAAACTGTTTGGAGATACTATGGACTTAATAACGAGGAAGGGATATGGTGATTTCCTGTAAACAGGGCTGTACCACTATAACGTTTCAAAGAAAAGTCGATTTTTTTCCTAATTCTCAGTCTTTTTCTTTCCAGGTTTCGCTTGATTCAACGGTTGTGGACCGGGACTGACCTACCCAGAGCTAAACCAGCACGAAGAAATACGAAGACATAAAAGAATTTTACAAGTGCAATAGAATTGCATTTATAAAACTAAAAATAACGGGTAGAACTAGAAGGCGGCCCAATAATGCGGCGCAAGATGAAAGTATCTAACGATAAGGTTAAACAGAATGCTACAATAAAAAACAAATTTGGACTGCTTGAGATTCTAATACACAAAGATATCAGTGAATTCCACAAAACAGGACATCACCACTACAGCTCGGTTTCAAAGAAAAGTCAATTTTTTCTAATTCCTCAGTCTTTTCTTTCCACATTTGCCTATTGATTCAAGGTTGTGGACCGGGACCCAACCATCAGAGCGAAACCAGCACGAAAACAAAGTATTAAAATTTTTACAAGAGCAATAAAATTACGTAATTATAAAACTAAAACAACAGATTTGAACTAGAAATGGCCGAAATGCGGCGCAAGATGAGTATCTAACGATAAGGTTAAACGAATGCTAAAACAGGGCTTTACCACTAAAACTCGGTTTCAAAGAAAAAGTCGATTTTTTTCTAATTCTCAGTCTTTTCTTTCCACATTTCGCCTGATTCAAAGGTTGTGGACCGGGACTGACCTACCCAGAGCTAAACCAGCACGAAATACGAAGAAATAAAAATTTTTACAAGTGCAATAAAATTACGTAATTATAAAACTAAAAATAACAGATTAGAACTAGAAACGAGCGCAGGCCACGAGCGCAAGATGAAGTATCTAACGATAAGGTTAAACGAATGCTACAATAAAAAACAAATTTGGACTGCTTGAGATTCTAATACACAAAGATATCGGTGAATTCCTATAAAACAGGACATCACCACTACACCTCGGTTTCAAAGAAAAAGTCGATTTTTTTCTAATTCTGTGTTTTTCTTACAGGTTTTACCTGATTCGATGCTTGTGAACTGGGACTGACCGGCCGAGAGCAAAAACAGCACGAAAAAGGAAGAAACAAAAATGTTTAGAATTCCATTAAAATTACGTAAGTATAAAACTGAAGGTAGCGATTATAACTAGAAATGGCCTGAATGCGGCACGAGAACGGTGTCTAATAATTAGACTACACAAATACTACAAGAAAAACTGTTTGAGATACTATGGACTTAATAACGAGAGGATATAGGTGATTTCCTATAAAACAGGGCTTTACCAATAGTGCATAATTTGCTTCAAAGAAAAGTCGATTTTTTCCTAATTCTGTGTGTTTTTCTTACAGGTTTTACCTGATTCGATGCTTGTGAACTGGGACTGACCGGCCGAGAGCAAAAACAGCACGAAAAAGGAAGAAACAAAACAAGCGGAATCTGACTACGTAAGTATAAAACTGGCTGCAGCGATTATAACTAGAAATGGCCTGAATGCGGCATCGAGAACGGTGTCTAATAATTAGACTACACAAATACTACAAGAAAAACTGTTTGGAGATACTATGGACTTAATAACGAGAGGATATAGGTGATTTCCTATAAAACAGGGCTGTACCACTATAACGCGTTTCAAAGAAAAGTCGATTTTTTCCTAATTCTCAGTCTTTTCTTTCCAGGTTTCGCTTGATTCAACGGTTGTGGACCGGGACTGACCTACCCAGAGCTAAACCAGCACGAAATACGAAGACATAAAATTTTTACAAATTACTGGCCATTGTATTATGGCCAAAATAGATTTAGAACTAGAAATGGCCGTAATGCAACAAGATGAGTATCTAACGATAAGGTTAAACAGATGCTACAATAAAAACAAATTTGGACTGCTTGAGATTCTAATACACAAAGATATCGGTGAATTCCTATAAAACAGGACATCACCACTACACCTCGGTTTCAAAGAAAAGTCGATTTTTTCCTAATTCTCAGTCTTTTCTTTCCAGGTTTCGCTTGATTCAACGGTTGTGGACCGGGACTGACCTACCCAGAGCTAAACCAGCACGAAAACGAGGAAATAAATTTTTTTACAAGTGCAATAAAATTACGTAATTATAAAACTAAAAATAACAGATTAGAACTAGAAATGGCCGTAATGCGGCACGAGAACGGTGTCTAATGATTAGACTACACAAATACTACAAGAAAAAACTGTTTGAGATACTATGGACTTAATAACGAGAGGATATAGGTGATTTCCTATAAAACAGGGCTTTACCAATAGTGGTATAGACCACGGTTTCAAAGAAAAAGTCGATTTTTTTCTAATTCTGTGTGTTTTTCTTACAGGTTTTACCTGATTCGATGCTTGTGAACTGGGACTGACCGGCCGAGAGCAAAAACAGCACGAAAAAGGAAGAAACAAAAATGTTTAGAATTCCATTAAAATTACGTAAGTATAAAACTGAAGGTAAGCGATTATAACTAGAAATGGCCTGAATGCGGCACGAGAACGGTGTCTAATAATTAGACTACACAAATACTACAAGAAAAAACTGTTTGGAGATACTATGGACTTAATAACGAGAGGATATAGGTGATTTCCTATAAAACAGGGCTGTACCACTATAACGCGTTTCAAAGAAAAAGTCGATTTTTTCCTAATTCTCAGTCTTTTCTTTCCAGGTTTCGCTTGATTCAACGGTTGTGGACCGGGACTGACCTACCCAGAGCTAAACCAGCACGAAATACGAAGACATAAATTTTTTTACAAGTGCAATAAAATTACGTAATTATAAAACTAAAAATAACAGATTAGAACTAGAAATGGCCGTAATGCGGCGCAAGATGAGTATCTAACGATAAGGTTAAACGAATGCTACAATAAAAAACAAATTTGGACTGCTTGAGATTCTAATACACAAAGATATCGGTGAATTCCTATAAAACAGGATAATGCCACTACACCTCGGTTTCCAAAGAAAAAGTCGATTTTTTTTCTAATTCTGCTGCTCCCACATTTCGCCTGATTCAAGGTTGTGGACCGGGACTGGCCATCAGAGAGCAAAACCAGCACGAAAAACGAAGAAATAAGTTTTACATGTGCAATAAAATTACGTAATTATAAAACTAAAACAACAGATTAGAACTAGAAAATGGCTGAAATGCGGCGCAAGATGAGTATCTAACGATAAGGTTAAACGAATGCTAAAACAGGGCTTTACCACTAAAACTCGGTTTCAAAAGAAAGAATGGGATTTTCCTGAAAAGAATTCTCAGTCTTTTCTTTCCAGGTTTCGCTTGATTCAACGGTTGCGTGGACTGGATAAAACCTACCAGATCTAAATACAGCACGATATACTAAGAAATAAAATTTTTACAAGTGCAATAAAATTACGTAATTATAAAACTAAAAATAACAGAATAGAACTAGAAATATAAGCCGAAATGCGGCACAAGATGAGTATCTAACGATAAGGTTAAACAGATACTACAATAAAAACAAATTTGGTTGAGATTCTAATACACAAAGATATCGGTGAATTCCTATAAAACAGGACATCACCACTACACCTCGGTTTCAAAGAAAAAGTCGATTTTTCTAATTCTCAGTCTTTTCTTTCCAGGTTTCGCCTGATTCAACGGTTTGGTTGGGACTGACCGATTCAGAGCAAAACCAGCACGAAAAACGAAATAAAATTTTTACAAGTGCAATAAAGTACGTAAATATATAAAACTGAAGGTAGCGATTATAACTAAGTAGCTGAATGCGGCACGAGAACGGTGTCTAATACCAGTTAGACTACACAAATACTACAAGAAAAAAACTGTTTGAAATACTATGGACTTAATAACGAGAGGATATAGGTGATTTCCTATAAAACAGAGGAGCTTTACCAATAGTGGTATAGACCACAGTTTCAAAAGAAAAGTGATTTTTTCCTAATTCTGTGTGTTTTCTTGAGTTTTACCTGATTCGGTACTTGTGAATGAGTTGACTGGCCGAGAGCAAAACAGCACGAAAAAGGAAGAAACAAAATGTTTAGGAATTCCATTAAAATTACGTAAGTATAAAACTGAAGGTAAGCGATTATAACTAGAAATGGCCTGAATGCAGCACGAAAGAACGGTGTCTAATAATTAGACTACACAAATACTACAAGAAAAACTGTTTGGAGATACTATGGACTTAATAAGAGAGGATATAGGTGATTTCTATAAAACAGGGCTGTACCACTATAACGCGGTTTCAAAGAAAAAGTCGATTTTTTCCTAATTCTCAGTCTTTCCAGGTTTCGTTTGATTCAACGGTTGTGGACCGGGACTGACCTACCCAGAGCTAACCCAGCACGAAATACGAAGAAATAAAAAACTTTACAAGTACAAAATTACGTAAATATAAAACTGAAGGTAAGCGATTATAACTAGAAATGCCTGAATGCGGCATCGAGAACGGTGTCTAATGATTAGACTACACAAATACTAAGGCACAACTGTTTGAGATAATTATGGAATTTAATAACGAATGGATATAGGCATTCTATAAAACAGGGTTTTACCAATAGTGGTATAGACCACGGCTCAAAGAAAGAAGTCGATTTTTTCCTAATTCTGTGTGTTTTTCTTACAGGTTTTACCTGATTCGATGCTTGTGAACTGGGACTGACCGGCTGAGAGCAAAAAACAGCACGAAAAAGGAAGAAACAAAAATGTTTAGGAATCTACTAAAATTACGTAAGTATAAAACTGGAAGGTAAGCGATTATAACTAGAAATGGCCTGAATGCGGCACGAGAACGGTGTCTAATAATTAGGACTACACAAATACTACAAGAAAAACTGTTTGGAGATACTATGGACTTAATAACGAGGATATAGGTGATTTCCTATAAAACAGGGCTGTACTCACTATAACGCGTTTCAAAAGAAAAAGTCGATTTTTTCCTAATTCTCAGTCTTTTCTTTCCAGGTTTCTGGCTTTATTCAACGGTTGTGGACCGGGACTGACCTACCCAGAGCTAAACCAGCACGAAATACGAAGACATAAAAATTCACAAGCGCAATAAAATTACGTAATTATAAAACTAAAAATAACAGATTAGAACTAGAAATGGCCGTAATGCGGCGCAAGATGAGTATCTAACGATAAGGTTAAACGAATGCTACAATAAAAACAAATTTGGACTGCTTCCGAGATTCTAATACACAAAGATATCGGTGAATTCACAAATAAAACAGGACATCACCACTACACCTCTGTTTCAAAGAAAAAAGTCGTTTTTCTAATTCTGTGTGTTGTTTTTCTTACAGGTTTTACCTGATTCGATGCTTAATGAACTGGGACTGACCGGCCGAGCAAAAACAGCACGAAAAAGGAAGAAACAAAAATGTTTAGAATTCCATTAAAATTACGTAAGTATAAAACTGAGAAGGTAAGCGATTATAACTAGAAATGGCCTGAATGCGGCTTTTGAGAACGGTGTCTAATAATTAAGACTACACAAATACTACAAGAAAAGCTGTTTGGAGATACTATGGACTTAATAACGAGGATATAAATTGATTTCCTATAAAACAGGGCTGGCACCACTATAACGCGGTTTCAAAGAAAAAAGTCAGGATTTTTTCACAAATTCTCCAGTGCTTTTCTTTCCAGGTTTCGCTTGATTCAACGGTTGTGGACCAGGACTGACCTACAGAGCTAAACCAGCACGAAATACGAAGAAATAAAAATTTTACAAGTGCAATAAAATTACGTAATTATAAAACTAAAAATAACAGATTAAATTTAGAAATGGCCGAAATGCGGCGCAAGATGAGTATCTAACGATAAGGTTAAACGAATGCTAAAACAGAACTTACCACTAAAAGAGCTTGGTTTCAAATAAAAGTCGATTTTTTCCACAATTCTCAGTCTTTTCTTTCCAGAGTTTCGCTTAGATTCAGCAGTTTGTGGACCGGGACTGAAGCCTACGAATATTGTACAAGAAATACGAAGAAATAAAATTTTTACAAGTGCAATAAAATTGCGTAATTATAAAACTAAAAAGTAACAGATTAAGAACTAGAAATGGCCGAAATGCGGCGCAAGATGAGTATCTAACGATAAGGTTAAACAGGTACTACAATAAAAACAAATTTGGACTGCTTGAAGTTTCTAATACACAAAGATATCGGTGAATTCCTACTTGAAGGCGGACATCACCCTACTTACCTCAGTTTTCAAAGAAAAAGTCGATTTTTTCCTAATTCTCAGTCTTTTCTTTCCAGGTTTCGCCTGATTCAACAGTTTGGACCAGGGACTGACCGATTCAAGAGCAAAACCAGCACGAAAACGAGGAAATAATTTTTACAAGTGCAATAAAGTACGTAAATATAAAACTGAAGGTAAAAGCGATTATAACTAGAAATGGCCTGAATGCGGCACGAGAACGGTGTCTAATGATTAGATACACAAATACCAAGAAAAACTGTTTGAGATACTATGGACTTAATAACGAGAGGATATAGGTGATTTCCTATAAAACAGGGCTTTACCAATAGTGGTATAGACCACGGTTTCAAAGAAAAAGTCGATTTTTTCCTAATTCTGTGTGTCTTTCTAACAGGTTTTACACAGTTCGATGTGAACTGGGACTGACCTACCCAGAGCTAAACCAGCACGAAATACGAACATAAAAATTTTACAAGTGCAATAAAATTACGTAATTATAAAACTAAAAATAACAGATTAGAGCTAGAAATGGCCGTAATGCGGCGGAAGATGAGAGTATCTAACGATAAGGTTAAACGAATGCTACAATAAAAAAGAAACAAATTTGGACTGCTTGAGATTCTAATACACAAAGATATCCGGTGAATTCCCTGTAAAACAGGACATCCACCACTACACCTCGGTTTCAAAGAAAAAAGTCGTTTTTCTAATTCTGTGTGTTTTTCTTACGGTTTTACCTGATTTGATGCTTGTGAACTGGGACTGACCGGCCGAGCAAAACGCTACGAAAAAGGAAGAAACAAAAATGTTTAGAATTCATTAAATTACGTAAGTATAAAACTGAAGGTAAGCGATTATAACTAGAAATGGCCTGAATGCGGCACGAGAACGGTGTCTAATAATTGAGCTACACACCGATACTACAAGAAAAACTGTTTGGAATGCTATGGACTTAATAACGAGGACCTAAATTTCCCTGTAAAACAGGGCTGTACCACTATAACGCGGTTTCGAAAGAAAAGTCGATTTTTTCCTAATTCTCAGTCTTTTTCTTTCCAGGTTTCGCTTGATTCAACGGTTGTGGACCAGGACGACCTACCAGGCTAAACCAGCACGAAATACGAAGAAATAAAATTTTACAAGTGCAATAAAATTACGTAATTAGAAAGCTAAAAATAACAGATTAAGAACTAGAAATGGCCGTAATGCGGCGCAAGATGAAGTATCTAACGATAAGGTTAAACAGATGCTACAATAAAAACAAATTTGGACTGCTTGAGATTCTAATACACAAAAGAAGATATCCAATTGAATTCCTATAAAATGGGACAGCCACTACACCTCGGTTTCAAAGAAAAAGTCGATTCTTTTCCTAATTCTCAGTCTTTTCTTTCCACATTTCGCCTGATTCAAGGTTGTGGACCGGGACTGAACCATCCAAGAGCAAAAGCAGCACGAAAAACAGAGAGAAATAAAATTTTTACAAGTGCAATAAAATTACGTAATTATAAAACTAAAAACGAAAAAAACAGATTAGAACTAGAAATGGCCGAAATGCGGCGCAAGATGAGTATCTAACGATACGTTAAACAGATGCTAAAACAGGGCTTACCACTAAAACTCGGTTTCAAAGAAAAGTCGATTTTTCTAATTCTCAGTCTTTTCTTTCCAGGTTTCGCTTGATTCAACGGTTGTGGACCGGGACTGAAGCCTACCCAAGGGCTAAACCAGCACGAAATGCGAAGAAATAAAATTTTTAAGTGCAATAAAATTACGTAATTATAAAACTAAAAATAACAGATTAGAACTAGAAATGGCCGAAATGCGGCGCAAGATGAGTATCTAACGATAAGGTTAAACAGATATACAATAAAAACAAATTTGGACTGCTTGAGATTCTAATACACACAAAGATATCAATTGGAATTCCTATAAAACAGGACATCCACCACTACACCTCAGTTTCAAAGAAAAGTCGATTTTTTCCTAATTCTCAGTCTTTTCTTTCAGGTTTCGCCTGATTCAACGGTTTTGGACCGGGACAGCCGATTCAGAGCAAACCAGCACGAAAAACGAGGAAATAAAATTTTTTTGCAAGTGCAATGAAATTACGTAAATATAAAACTGAGTAAGCGATTACTTATAACTAGAAATGGCACAAGATGCGGCACGAGAACGGTGTCTAATGATTAGACTACACAAATGCACAAAAGAAAAACTGTTTGAGGATACTATGGACTTAATAACGCGGGGATATGGTGATTTCCTATAAAACGGGGCTTTACCAATAGTGGTATAGACCACGATTTCAAAGAAAAGTCGATTTCCTAATTCTGTTTTTTCTTACAGGTTTTACCTGATTCGATGCTTGAACTGGGACTGACCGGCCGAGCAAAAACAGCACGAAAAGGAAGAAACAAAATGTTTAAATTCCATTAAAATTACCGTAAGTATAAAACTGAAGGTAAGCGGTGCAACTAGAAATGGCCTGAATGCGGCACGAGAACGGTGTCTAATAATTAGACTACAAAGTACTACAAGAAAAACTGTTTGGAGATGCTATGGACTTAATAACGAGGGATATAAGTGATTTCCTATAAAACAGGGCTGTACCACTATAACGTTTTTCAAAGAAAAGGTCCGTTTTTCCTAATTCTCAGTCTTTTCTTTCAGGTTTCGCCTGATTCAACGGTTTTGGACCAGGACTGACGATCAGAGCAAAACCAGCACGAAAAACGAGGAAATAAATTTTTACAAGTGCAATAAAATTACGTAAATATAAAACTGAAGGTAAGCTTGATTATAACTAGAAATGGCCTGCATGCGGCACGAGGGCAGGGTGTCTAATGATTAGACTACACAAATACTACAAGAAAAACTGTTTGAGATACTATGGACTTAATAACGAGAGGATATAGGTGATTTCCTATAAAACAGGGCTTTACCAATAGTGGTATAGACCACGGTTTCAAAGAAAAAAGTCAGGAGATTTTTTTCTAATTCTGTGTTTTCTTACAGGTTTTACCTGATTCGATGTATGAACTGGGACTGACCGGTAAGGCAAAATTAGCACGAAAAGGAAGAAACAAAATGTTTAGAATTCCATTAAAATTACGTAAGTATAAAACTGGAAAATTGGCGATTATAATAGAAATGGCCTGAATGCGGCACGAGAACGGTGTCTTATAATTAGACTACACAAATACTACAGAAAAACTGTTTGGAGATGCTATGGACTTAATAACGAGGAGGGATATAGGTGATTTCCTATAAAACAGGGCTGTACCACTTCTTGCGTTTCAAAGAAAAAGTCGATTTTTTCCTAATTCTCAGTCTTTTCTTTCCATGTTTCGCTTGATTCAACGGTTGTGGACCAGGACACAGCCACAGAGGCACAACCGCCTAACCCTGGCCTAGCCTAGCCTAGCCTAACCTAACCTGGCCTATTTACAACCTAGCCTAACCTAGCCTAGCCTATTTCTTCTAGCCTAACCTAGCCTAGCCTAGCCTAGCCTAGCCTAACCCTAACACAACCTAGCCTAGCCTGGCCTAGCCTAACCTAGCCTAGCCTAGCCCTGGCCTAACCTGGCTTTCTTCCTAACCTAACCTAGCCTAGCCTAGCCTGGCCTAGCCTAGCCTAATAACCCTGGCCTGGCCTAGCCTAGCCTAACCTAACCTAACCTAACCTAGCCTAGCCTAATAACCTAACCCTGACCCTAGCCTAACCTGACAGAGCCTAACCTAGCCTAGCCTAGCTAGCCTAGCCTAACCTAACCTAGCCTAGCCTAGCCTAGCCTAACTAACCCCCTAGCCTAACCTAACCTAACCTAGCCTAGCCTATAGCCTAGCCTAACCTAACCTAGCCTAACCTAGCCTAACCTCCTAGCCTAGCC
>JAGSMU010000593.1:0-18981 GCA_029286865.1 Teinopalpus imperialis
TAGCCTAACCTAACCTGGCCTATTTACAACCTAGCCTAACCTAGCCTAGCCTATTTCTTCTAGCCTAACCTAGCCTAGCCTAGCCTAGCCTAGCCTAACCCTAACACAACCTAGCCTAGCCTGGCCTAGCCTAACCTAGCCTAGCCTAGCCCTGGCCTAACCTGGCTTTCTTCCTAACCTAACCTAGCCTAGCCTAGCCTGGCCTAGCCTAGCCTAATAACCCTGGCCTGGCCTAGCCTAGCCTAACCTAACCTAACCTAACCTAGCCTAGCCTAATAACCTAACCCTGACCCTAGCCTAACCTGACAGAGCCTAACCTAGCCTAGCCTAGCTAGCCTAGCCTAACCTAACCTAGCCTAGCCTAGCCTAGCCTAACTAACCCCCTAGCCTAACCTAACCTAACCTAGCCTAGCCTATAGCCTAGCCTAACCTAACCTAGCCTAACCTAGCCTAACCTAGCCTAGCCTAACCTAGCCTAACCTAGCCTAACCTATTGACCTAGCCTAGCCTAGCCTAGCCTATCCTAGCCTAGCCTAGCCTAACCTAGCCTGACCTAGCCTAGCCTAACCTAACCACAACCTAGCCTAACCTAGCTTCCTAGCCTAACCTAACCTAGCCTAACCTATTTAGCCTAACCTAGCCTAACCTAACCTAACCTTTTTTTTTTTTTTTTTTTTTTCATTGGGGAATGCCTGCATACCCACCCCCACTTGGGGACCAAGGGCGGGTTATGTCGGACTCGCACCGACTAAAACCCCACGGTGTTCCTTCGCTCCACCCAGAGTACTGTGCATGCGGGTGCGGCTGTGGCATTCTTCCGCGTGCTGGCGGGTGGCGGCCAGTTGTGGCCCCGGCGGGCTGGCCCTGTTTGAGGCGCGGGAACACCGGGCCTCACCTCGCTGACTCATTCGGGCGACAGACTTCCCCGAGTCCGTCCTCGGAGTCGTGGGGGATCAGTGTGCCTACGCTCTCCTCATCCCCTGCGGCGGCTGTGGAGTGGTCCCGGGGTCGTGGGACGGTTCCTCCTCCATCGGCTGGCTGGTCGGTTTGCCGGGGTGGCAACGGGCGGACCGGCGCTTGCGCTCTTTGGTTTGGCAGGCGGGCCTTCCCTCCGGCATCCTGGTCCGCTGGTTTCTTCGCGGCGACGCGCGGCGCAACGCGGGGTGGCGGGCACTGCGCCGCTTTGTGGCCAGGCTGACCACAGCGGCAGAGCTCCCCGGTCGACTGTGGCGTCGCACTGAGGCCCTCCACGTGGCCCGCTTCAGAGACATCAGGAGAAGCACCTCAGAGGTGAGGGCTCCACCAGCTTGACCGCGGCGGACGCCACCCGGGATGCCATAAGGCGCCCGTCGGCTGCCGCAGCACGGCGGCCACGGGGCGGCACCGGATTGAGCCATCCCAGGGCCTGCGGGATGCCACCGGGATCTCGCTGCGCTTCTGGCTTCCTTGGGACGTGCCAGCCTTTGTCACAGCCGCCACTGCTTCCTCTGCTGTGGCAGGAGTCATCAGACCGGAACCTTGATCTCAGCAGTCTTCGCCGGTCTGGATACCCGCCTGCAACGCCCGCCGCTGCTAGCCTTCGCTCCAGTTTTTGGCGAGGGCGTCCGCCTTTTGTCGCCGTCTGCGCCAGGGATCTCGAACATTCGAGGCCCTGTGGCGCAGATGCGGAATCACATCTCCAGTTATACCGAGGGGCGGCGGATTAATCTTCGCCTTCGCCTCGGTAATAACTTCGATGTGGTGACCTGCAGCCGCTGCGCTCCGGCTCCAGGGTCCACCACCACAGCGGAAGCTTCGCGGAGTCCGCGATCTTGACCGCCTTCGGCTTGCCAGCACTCTTCGTTGCCTTCCCTCCCTTGCCTTTATGTCCCTTCCCAGCCACCGTGGTCCAGGGCTCGTCCATGGACTGAAGGTGCTGGCGGCTTGGGGTCGGGCCTCTTCCTTATTCTTACCCTGGTTAGCGGGCTCGCTCACCTCTTTCCCTTAGAGATTGTTTTGGGGCCTTGGCACCTGCAGCGACAGCCGGTTTTACACTAGCCGCCTTGACGGGCGGTTTTTGCGACAACCGGTGCCTGGGCGGAGTGCAGGGGCGGGAACGTGGGACTGGGCACTGCCTCCGGTCTCCTGTCCACTTACCGCGCCAGTGGAGGGCGAAGGCGCTTCTCAGGCAGGAGACGATCCTCAGCGCCGCAGACCTGGCGTTGATCGTGGCCACCTGGTCAATGATCGAACTGCCTGAAGCTCCTCCTTGCCCGCTCCCTCTGTGTGTTGAAACCGGGCGCGTGTCCGCCTGCATCCGCGAATGTACCTCCTTCCTCAGATTCGGACACTTCGCCTTGGAGGCCGACGTTATCCCGCCTGCAACTTTCGTCGTCTCCTCTGAGAATTTTAGCGGCGCTGCAGAGTCTTAGTGGTCTCACTAACAGTCTCTGCAGCCTCCTTCAACGCCTTCGCAGATGCCTTCAGGTTCATGACCTTGTAGCCACCATGGAGATGGCCGCCGACGCTTTGTCCTCAATCCTCTTTTGTGGCTCCGATGCCGGCTCGAAGTCGCCATCGTTCGATGAAGACTCCGACAGGGTTGATGTATCCTGCCGGCACGCAGGGCTGACCTTCCAAACGGCGATGTCGCCTCCACGCCTCAACCTCTCCTCCTCCTCCTGGCTTCCCGCCAACGCCATTTTAGCCTGGGCAGGGCCGACGTACTCCCCAGTCGTTTGGGGTCGTCCACGACCTCGTTGGCAGATGTTGTGCGCTTTCCCCGACCACTTCCACATCTTGGCCCATCGCCGGACCAACACCAATCTCTGCGTCTTTTTTGAAGGACGTTTCCTTCCCGCTATGCTCCTTCTCTCATCGAGTGACTCCGCTTCGGCATAGAGTCGCTCGATGTCGTCATCACTATCCACCCTCAAGTTTTTTGTTTTCAATTTACTCATATGCATTTCACGTTTTGGACGAAATAAAGGTCGGCCCCAGGTTACGCCATTCCGAGGCAAGGCTACATACTGTGGGGGTCGCCTGGTACCCACAGGTTTTCAAGACTTCGCTGTCTGATTATTTTATAGAGAGTTTACTCCTCGCGGAGCCGGCCAATTAAAGGCAGCCCTCCGCTCCGCTGCGCTTCGACGTACCCATTATCGTCAACACTGGGGTCTTTGACAGAAAGTACGGCAGGTTACGCGCTGGGAGAGCCGACATGGCACCCCAGTTTTGAACGGTTGAATGCCCGGCGGCGAGTGTTGAGTGCGCACACCGAGCCGTCGTCCATCACTATGAGCATTAGGCACTGGAAACGATATATCGTCACCCGGTTCCTAATACCCACCATCATTTGTTGCTTTTCCCCGGATACTTTGATCAAGGAGAAATGCAACCTCCTGAACGCTCGACGGTTGGAGTGCCCGGCGGCAGTAAACGCACACCGGGCCGTCCCCACACTGTGAACATTGCGGCACTGCCAACGACATTATCGCGCCACCAGTTCCCAGTACGCACCCCTCATTTTGTTGCCTTTCCCGGATGCTTTGATCAGGAATGCAGCCTCCACCTCGTTGGGCGCACAGGGAGCGACATTATCGTCACGGTGTCAATGCGCCACCATCGTTCGGTTGCCTTTCCTCCGGATGCAAATCAAAGGAAATGCAACCCCTGCCACTCCACTGTGCCTCCGGCATCAGAGGGACGCCGACGCTATCCCCTGTCAGAACATTCGCCACTGGCAACAACGTGTCATCACCAGTGCCCAGGGTGCGCAAATCCGGCGTTGCCTTTCCCCAGATGCAATGGTATCAGGAAATTCAACGACCAGGCACTCGGGGGTTTTCTGACGTGGCACCCCAACCTAACCTAACCTAACCTAACCTAGCCTAACCTAACCTAACTTCGCCTAACCTAGCCTAACTAGCCTATTTCTAGCCCTAACCTAACCTAACTAACCTTTTTTTTTTTTTTTTTTTTTTCGTGGGGAAATGCCGCATACCCGCCCCGCGAACCGAGGGAGCGAGGTTATGTCGGACTCGCACCGACTAAAACCCCACGGTATTCCTTCTGCCCACCGAGTGCTGTGCATGCGGGTACGGCGCACGCATTCGTCGCGTGCACAGCAGCGGTGGCGGCTCGCTTTTTGCGGGCCCCGGCCGTTGGTAACCTTTATGGAGGCCGCGCGGGAGCACGAGGCGCTCTCACCTCATCATTTTGAGCTACGGACCTCCCGGGTCATAGCTCGAGTCGTATCAGGACCCGGAATGGCGAGCGCATACGCTCTGCGTCTTCGCCCGATGCGGCGATCTGCGGACTGGATCGGCGGCTGCCTCACGACCTCGCTCCGCCTCCTCAGCCGGTGGACATCACTGCCTCGCAGTAGATGCGCACTGCTGCCCATGCCTCTCGGCTGTCGACCATAGCGCGAACCACGGCCGACGGCGACAGGTCCTCTCCCACTGCGGCACTGAGTGCCTGGCGCTATTCCGCCATCGAGGACACCTCTCCAGCGTGTGGCAGGCTAGGCCTTCGAGGCAGCCGTCGCGGTGATGACCTCGTTTGGCTCCCTTCCGATCAAGTGCGGAATTGCTTCCGAAGCATCCATGCCCAGAAAGCACCTGCGACAACCGGAAGGTGAGCACTCCGTGACGATCTGTCCAGCCACTGCGCGGGGAACTGGACGTACTGCCTCTACGGTCGTGGTTCCGGCCCGGGGCTGTCGAAGTGCATGCTGCCACCTCCGCACCGCTGACCCTGCGACGCTCCGCCTCGCCGCATCAAACTCCTCCTCGTGGGTGGGAACTGGCGCACCGCGATCAAGCTCTCACGCCCAAAGAAAACGGACGCGAGACTTTCGCCTCCAGTTCCCAGGGAGGGACGCCGCCAGCACATGCCGCCTCGTGGGACGCCGTGTGGAGTACCCCGGATCGCTCTGATCGCCATCGCCCTCTGGGGCCTTTGCAGAGAGCGATTGTCCGGCTATTTAGAGCGTCACTCCGCACGGGTTGCCCCGTACAGCGCCATGGAGCGCACCATGCCAGGTACACAGGCGCCGACAAACCGCATTCGGACCTCGATATTCGGCAGCAAGCTGCCAACTGCGGCCGCCGCGCAGCAGCCTGGGCAATAAGCCTGGGAAATGCACCTCGAAGTTCCATCGACCGTCAAAGTGGAGTCCCAGATATTTCATCTGGGACTTGATCTGTCACGAACTCCGCCGCTACGATGTACGGTCCCGAGGGTGGCGCGTTCAGGCCCGTGAAACGCAAGACCTCAGACTTGTTAAGGGCCACCTCGAGACCCAGCCTTCGGATACGACCCACTGATAGGCCACTCCCGCTGTAGCACGTACCGTTGCACTCCCTATAGGTGCCGCCCTTGCCGTCGCAAGGTGGCCGTCGGCGTAGCAAGTCACGCAAGAGGCCTCGCAGTAGGGATCCGCGAAGTACCCGGTCAGCCGATGTTCCACAGGGGCGGTCCGAGAACCGAACCCTGTGGGATGCCGCACGACACTACGCGACTATGCCACGCGTTCCGACACCTGTACGCTGCCGACCTGCCCGAGGAGATAGGATGCGATCATGCGCTGGAGGTAGTTCGGCGCAGTGATACCGGAGTGCCTCCCTGATGCACAACTCCAGGGCAAGGTGTTGAAGGCGTTGGCGTGGGGAGACACCGCCAAAGACTGACCTCACCCGGGCGACTGCTTCCTCCGCCGTCACTCTTCCTCGCATGATCGCGTATGTGGACCTGCCCTCGCGAAAACCGAATTGGTTATCATTAAAGTCGGATGACTACCAGATGTCGGCGGACAGGGCGACCAGCAATGACACGCTCAAAGAGCTTTGCCACCTCGTCCAACAGCACTATGGGCGGTACGCGGGGCGGAGTCCTCAGGCGCCCCTCCTTCCTCCAAGGGGACCATCGTGCCCGCCTTCCACACCCGTGGAAAACGGCCTGCGTTAGGCGGGCATCGAATAGTCCCTGGTTTGCCCTCGGTACGCGGATGCTGGGACCCACGCACGGCCAGGGACACCGTCGGGTCGGGGCCGTATTCCTCGAACGGAGTCGAGGATCGCGGCCCGGAACTCTCCAGGGTTACCGGCGGTACCACCTCGTCCCCGCCAGCAACCGCACCAGCGCAGTCAGACCATGGTCGGCGGCGTGTGTTCCTCTCTGGGGAACAGAGCTGCAACCACCGTCCACGAACTGGGGCTGGAGGCCTCCGCTGTCGGGGGGGTGCCCATGGGCGAAGTTTCCCCGCACCATGCGGTATGGGCGACCCACGGATCACGGTCAGAGTCTCCAACTGGCTCGTTTCTCGCCCCAGCCTTGGCCTCGCCGATGGCGATTTAGAGAGCGAAGCTTGGCCCCTCCGCCAGCGACGCGCAACGACGACTCGGCCGCATTGTCACGGCGTCTCCTCCGGCGTTGCCTCGTATACTGGCGTCTCGCAGCTACGCACGCCATGCGCAGCTCAGCGATGTCGGTGGACCACCCAGTACACCTGCCTTTTCGGCGGTCAGGCCCCAACCGTGGCATCGACGCATCGCAGATGCAGGTCATCGACGCGCGAATCGCCAACGCTTCGTCTTCCGCAGTGGATTTGCTGCGCACCTCGGGGAAACCCACGATTCCACCAGGAAGCCTCGATGAGAACTTCCCCGTCGGTGGCACGGGAGTGCCCATCGCGGGCCGTCACCACGGACGACCGGTCGCCCGGATTGGACCGGAGCCGCGTCGGAGTCAGAGACGCTGAACCGGATATATACAAATGGTCCGACAGCGTCTCACCCCAGACTTACGACTTCCCACCCGTGAACCCGGCGCGCCATAGAAGTTGCTGGCGAAGGACAGGTCCACAACGGAGCTCCTGGGGCCGAACGCATGTGGGTTCTCGAACCACGGTTGAGTGAACCAGAGTCCACGGACGGTGCCCACCCCTCAGAACGTCCCCGCGTATCGTTGGCAGAACAGCCCCAAACGGTGTTCTTGGCGTTGAAGTCACCCATCACCAAAATGTGATGGGGTGACTCCTGCCAATGAATCCGACCTCGCCCAAAGTCCCTCGAACTCGGAGCGGCTTCTGCTGGGGGACAATAAATGCCAATAATGACTATCCCCACCAGCGCCGCAACGAATCCGCGACCCTTCCACCCAATCCATGGGTGGGGCTGCTGATCGTCGATAAATACCGCGACCAGTCCCTCCTCGTCGCCAGCCATCCCTATCTGGAACCAGGTAGGGTTCCGGCAAACGGCCACGTGGGTCAACCACTGTACCGCCTCTGAAAGGCAGATCTTGTGCTCGAGCACAGTTTGACGTTCGCCTGAACTACGTGAAGGCCGTAGCTCATTGCGAGGCCGGTTTCGGATCCTCCTCCATTACCTCCACCTGTGGTTGCTGGCTGGCTGGTTGCTTCGGTGGCAACGTGCGAGCTGGCCTTTTTCCTCTCTTGGGAGGCGCGGTGCAGGGCCCCTTCCTCCCAACTGTGGTCGGCCGGTTTTTAGCTGCGACACACACACAGCGCAGCAGTTGGCGGTACTGCACCGCCTTGTGGCCAGACTGGCCACAACGGAAGCACAGCTCCCCGGTCGACTGCGGCGCGTCGCACTGTGCCCTCATGTCCCGACTCCAGGCAGCGAGGCACCTGAGGTGGCAGGCTCCGCTGGTTCCTGCACGGCTGGAGACCCACGAGATCATCCAACCTGCCGCTGTCGGCGACCTTTTGGCGGCCGCCGCGGGACATCGGACCAGGCCACCCCATGTCCTGCAACATCCCGTAGGATCTGGCTGCATTTGACTGCCTCCTCAGGGCAGCCACGGCCTTCGCCACGGCTGTCACCTCCTCCACAGTGGTGAGTCATCTAGACAGCAATTCTGACCCCTCCACTGTCTTTGCTGGTCTAGTTATCCACTACCCCTTTGACGCGAGCGCGTCCCTCAACTTCGGCAAGGCGGTCCGCCCTGTCGCCGCTGTTGATGTTTGTACCAGGGATTTCAAACATACGCCCCGTGGCGCATGGTGGAATCTCAGCTCTCTGTTATCCCGGGTAGAGAGGTCGACTCCTCTTCGCCTCGGTGATAACCTCCGCATAAATAACACCAGCCGCCGCCGCTTCCGGCGCCAGTGTCACCGACAGCGGCCAGTCTGGGGAGGCGGCAATCTTTCGCCGGCCTCCGGTACAGGATTGCCAGTACTCTTGGCAACCTTGCCACTCTTGTTCCTGAGCCAGCACCGCACCACCGTAGTCCACGGTTCATCCATGGACTGTGGTTGCCCGGTAGCAGAGACTCGGTATTCTTCACGCTCTTTATAACAGGCTCGCTCTTCTTTCATGCCGCTTTTCCCCTTGGTGCGCGGCAGAGCCACGGAACCCCTGGATAATACCCGGTCGCTGTTAGTCGCAATGACCGGTGGCTTCAGGGCAGCTGCGAGCCGGGGAGGAGATGTACCAGCCGAGGCCAGGCACCACGCGCGCCTCGCGTCTGCTGCCAACGGAGGCCGGAGGCGCTTTGCAGGGCGTCCTCCAAGGCCGCAGATCTGGCGTTCATCATTTGTCCCTACCGACGGATGATGGGAACGTGCCAGATCCTCGTTGCCCTCTGCTATGATTGATTGCCTGTTGTGAATTCTCCATACGCAGTCGCATCTCCGCCACTTCCTGGCGTAACTGCGCAACCTCGGCTTGCAGACGGTTGTTGCTCGCCTGCAGTCCCTTGTTTCTTCTGATGTGCACCGACTCTGCAGGATCTGGGTGACTTCTCTGATCGTATCTGCAGTCTTTCAGCGATCGAACTAAGGTGCCCTTGATGTTCTTAGACTTCACAGCGACCGACTAATAACGGTGATGCTCTCCTCAATTTTTCTTCCCTAGTACTGACGCCGCCTGGAAGTCGTCGTCGTTGACGATGACTCTGACAGGGTTCTTGTCCGATCGGCGCGGAGTCGAACCGACGCTGCAACCTCGACCTCCGCGCCTCCAGTCTCATCTCCTCCTTTTGCAGCAATCGCCGCCTGTTTGGCCTTTGCAAGGCCCACATATTCCCCGTTGTTTGGGTCGCCCTCGGCCTCTTTTTGTAGATATTCTTGCCCGCTATTTCGCTGTAATCTCTTCATCGTGGCCCGCTGTCGAACCGGAATACCCAACCTGCATCCGTAGATGGTCGCTTTCTCCCGCACCAAGCCTTTCCTCTTCCAGAGACTCTACGCTCAGCATAGAGTCCTCACCTCATCACTATCTCGTTCCGCCATTTTGTTTGTGTTTAAAGTTTCCATATTAAATCCCGTTTGGACGATATAGAAGTGTCGGCCCAGGTTACGCCATTCCGAAGGCAAGGCTACATACTGTGGGGGTCGCCTGGTACCACAGGTTTTAAGACTTTGGCACAATACGATTTTTATAGAGTTTGCCTCCTCGCGGGTGGCCGGCAATTAAAGGAGCCAAGCCCTCCGCTCCGCTGCACTTCGACGTACCCCATTATCGTCAACGCACGGGGTCTTTGACGAAAGTACAGCGGGTTACGGCTTTGCCGCTGGGAGAGCCGACGTAACTCCCCAGTTTTGGACGGTTGGTGCCCGGCGGCGGTGTGGTGCACACACCGAGCCCGTCCCTCCACTATGTGCATTAGGCACTGGAGCTTGATATATCGTCACCCAGTTCCTAATACCCACCATCATTGTTGCCTTTCCCGGATGCGAAATCAAGGAGAAGTACAGCCTCCACAACGCTCGACGGTTGGTGCCCGGCGGCAGTAAAGCGCACACCAGGCGTCCCCACACTGTGGTATTGAAGCTGCCAGCGACGTATCGCCACCAGTTCCAAATGCACACCCTCATTTTGTTACCTTTCCCCGGATACAGAAATCAAGGAGAAATGCAGCCTCACCCTCGCATTGGGCGCACAGGAGCGACGTATCGTCACGGTGCCAGCCTATCGTTCGGTTGCCTTTCACTCCGGATATATGAAAATCAAAGAAATGCAGCCCACACCACTACTCCGCTGTGTGCCCTCCGCTTATCAGAGGGACACGCGGAACCAACTATCCCCTGTCAGAACGTTCGCCACTGGCATTATCACCAGTGCCCAGGGTGCACCATCCCGGCGTTGCCTTTCCACGGATACAATGGTATCAAAGGAAATTCAACGACCAGGCACTCGAGTTTCTGACGTGGCACTAACCTAACCTAACCTAGCCTAACTTCAACCTAACCTAACCTTTTTTTTTTTTTTTTTCATTGGGGAAATGCCTGCGCATACCCGCCCGCGAAACGAGGGCCGGAGTTATGTCGGACTCGCACCGACTAAAACCCCACGGTGTTCCTTCGCTCCACCCAGAAGTACTGTGCATGCGGGTACGCTGTGAGCTTCTTCCGCGTACGGCGGGTGGCGGCCAGTTATTGTGGCCCCGGCGAGACTTTGCCCTGTTTTGAGAGCGCGCGGGAACACCGGGCGCTCCTGCGGCTCGTGTTGAGCGACAGACCTCCCCGTGTCCATCGCTCGAGTCGTAAGGGGAATTGGTACGCTTACGCTCTCACCTTTCCCCTGCGGCGGCTGTGGAGTGGACCGGGTCTCGGGCTTCCTCACTCCATCCCGGCTGGCTGGTCGGTGCGAGGTGGCAACGGGCGGACCGGCCTTTTCCGGCCTTGGAAGGCGCGTTACAGGCCTTCCCCCATTCTGTAGTCCGCCGGTTTCTTTGCGGCGACGCACACCGGCACAACGCGGGTAGCGGAGCACTGCGCCGCCTTGTATGGGCCTTTGTCCACAGCGGCAGCACAGCTCCCCCGGTCGATCGGTGCGTCGCACTGGAGCCCTCACGTGTCCCGCCTCGAAACAGCGGAAACACCTCAAGGTGAGGCTCCACGAGCTTCACCTCGGCCGCCACCCGTGAGATCATGAAACCCGCTGTAGCCACCTTTTGGCGGCAGCCACGGGGCACCGGACCCAGGCCATCCGGGTACTGCGGGATACCACAGGACCTCACTACGATGACGACGTCATGGGACCCAGCCGCCAGCCTTCATTACCGCGCTACTACATCCTCTGCTGTGGCGGAGTCGTCCAGACCGGACACCTTGACTTCAGCGGTCTTCGCGGTCTGGATACTCGGACTCTCCTTTCCCGCTGCTGAAAGCACCTCGCTCAATTTTTGAGCGAGGAATATCCCTGCTGCTCCGCTGTCTGCGCCAGGGATTTCAAACATCCGAGCCCCGTGGCGCAGATCCGGAAGCCGCATCTCTGTAATACCGAGGGAGGCCAGGTTGATTTTGGCCTTCGCCTCGATGAATACATCTATGTATGAGACGCCTGCAGCCACTGCCTCCGGCTCCAGGGTCACCACCACAACAGAGGGGTCGCGGAGTCACAATCTTGAAGCCGCCCTCTTCCGGTTCGCCGGGACTCTTCACTGCCGCCTTCCTCCCTTCATGCCGTCCTTATTCACCACCTTAGTCCCACGGAACATCCATAGACTGTGGCACTGGTATGAAATTCAGGACTCAGCTGCCGTCTTTTGGCCTTTCTTTATGGGCTCGCTCCGCCCTCCCTTGGGGTGTTTCGGAGACCACAGAAGACCCAATGACAGCCAGTTTTAACGCTGGCCGCCTTGACGGGTGGCTTGCAGCGACCGGTGCCTGGGAAGGCGAAGAGCTGGATGTAGGACCGTGCACCGCATCCGGTCTTATCATGCACGCCAGTGGGGACGGGCGCTTCTCCGGTGAGGCGGTCCTCAGCGCCGCGAACCTGGCGCTGATCGATGACCCTACCTGGTCAATGATCGAACACCTGACTCCTCTTTGTCCGCTCCTCTGCTTTGGCTAGGCCTATCTACCTGCATCCTTAAATAGGCTGCACTCAGCACCATGGCTGTGCCCGCTTCGTCTTGAAGACGGAGTATTATCGGCCTGGCTTCTCGTCTCTTCCAGTGCAGCGTCGCTGCAGAGTCTTTGCGGTCTCGCTTACGTTCTCGCAGCGCAGCCAGCGCCTTCACCCACACGCCCTTAAGGTTCTTTTGACCTTTGGGCCACCATGGAGATGACGCCGACGCTGTCCTCGATCTCGACTTTTGCAGCTCCGACGCCGGCTCGAAGTCGCCATCGTTGGACGACGACTCCAAACAGGGTTGTTATCATGCCGGCCCAGGGCCTGACAGGCTGATGTTAACTCCGCCTCGCCTGTACCCTCATCCTCCCGCTTCTTTAGCGTACCAACGCCATTTTGGCGCTTTACCCAGAGGCCGACGTAGTCTCCAGTTGTTGGAGGTCGCCTCGACCCTGCAGCGATCCCGCGGTGCTTACCGTATCTTTCCTCTGGCCCATCTCAGACCAACATCAATATCTGCGTCATAGAAGGACAGCCTAACTAACTAACCTAACCTAACCTAACCTAACCTAACCTAACCTAACCTAACCTAACCTAACCTAACCTAACCTAACCTTTTTTTTTTTTTTTTCGTGGAAATGCCTGCGCATACCCGCCCGCGGGCGAGGGCAGGTTATGTCGGACTCGCACCGACTAAAACCCCGGTGTTCCTTCCTCCGCCCGGTGCTGTGCGGCGCGGGGTACGCTGTGACATTCTTCCGCGTGCGCAGCTGGTGGCGGCCGGTTATTATTGGCCTCCACCGGCAGATTTGACCCTGTGTTGAGGCGCGCGGGAACACCGGGCGCGCTCTCCACCTCGCTGACTCGCTGAGCGACATACTTCCCCGAGTCCATCACTCGAGTCGTAGGGGGAATCGAGTATGCCACCGCTCCCCTCTTCCCCTGCGGCGGCTGTGGAGTGGTCCCGGGGTCGTCAGGACGGTTTCTCCTCCATCGGCTGACTGGTCGGTTGCCGTGGTGGCAACAGGCGGACTTCGGCCTTTTCCCGCTCTTTGATTGCGCAGAGCAGGCCTTCCCACTCCCATCCTGTGGTCCGCGCTGGTTTCTTCGCGGCGGCGCACGGCACAACGCGGGGTGGCGGAGCACTGCACCGCCTTGTGGCCAGGCTGACCACAGCGAAGCAAGAGCTCCCCGGTCGACTGCAGCGTCGCACTGAAAGGCCCTCGTGGCCCGCTGAGACATCAGGCACCTCAGAGGTGAGGCTCCACCAGCTGACCGCGGACGCGCAGGATGCCATAAGGCGCCCGTCGGCTGCCACCTTTTGGCGGCAGCCACGGGGCACCAGACAGAGCCATCCCAAGGCCTGCGGGATACCGCAGGATCTCGCTGCACTTCACAGCTTCCTTGCAGCCGCCAGCCTTTGTCACAGCCTGCTACTTCCTCTGCTGGCTGAGTCATCAGACCGGAGACCTTGATCTCAGCAGTCTTCGCCGGTCTGGATACCACTCGCTTGCCCGCCGCTGCTGCTTCACTTCGCTCGGTTTTGAGGGCGTCCGCCTTTTGTGCTGTCTGCCAGGGATCTCGAACATTCGAGGCCCCGTGGCGCAGATGCGAAATCGCATCTCAGTTATACCGAGGGCGGCGGGGACATCTTCGCGCTTCGCCTCATTAGCCTTCGATGTAGGTGACTCCTGCAGCCGCTGCCTCCGGCTCAGGGTCACTACCACAGCAGAGCTTCGCGGAGTCGCGATCTTGACCGCCTTCGGCGCAACACTCTTCGTTGCCCTCCTTGCCTTTATGTCCTTCCCAGCTACTGTGGTCAGGGCTCGTCCATGGACCAAAGTGCTGGCGGCGAGGTCGGGCCTCTTCCTTCTTCTTGCCTGGTTGGCGAACGCTCTCTTTCCTTAGGGCGTTTCTGGGGCCGTGGCACCTGCAGCGACAGCCGGTTTTACGCAGCGCGACGGGCGGTTTCGACAACCGGTGCCTGGGCAGGTGCAGGGCAGGACTGATGGGACAGGGCACTGCCTCTGGTCTCTATCGCCGCCGGTGAAGCCAGCGGAGAGTGATCGCCCAGCGACCTGAGACGTTAATGATCGAACGCCCTGGCTCCTCCTTGCCCGCTCCTCGATGTGTTGGCTTGGGCGCGTGTCCACCTGCATCCGCAGGTAATGCCACCTCCTTCCTAAGTTCGACACCTCGCCCTTGGAGGCGAGCGTTGTCCGCCTGCAGCTTCGTCGTCTCCTCTGAGGGTACGGCGCTGCAGGGTCTTAACCTAACCTAACCTAACCTTTTTTTTTTTTTTTCGTGGGGAAATGCCTGCATACCCGCCCCGCAAAGTGTTCCAGGCGGGTTATGTCGGACTCGCACCGACTAAAACCCCACGGTGTTCCATCATCTCCACCTGGTGCTGTGCATGCGGGTACGCATGGGCATTCGCTCGCGTGCACAGCTGGTGGCAGCCAGTTAATATTGGCCTCGGCATACTTGGCCCTGTGTTGAGAGCGCGCGGAGCACCGGGCGCGCTCTCACCTCGCTGACTCGCTGAGCAACAGACTTCCCCGAGTCCATCCTCGAGTCGTAAGGGGAATCGAGTATGCCTACGCTCTCCTCATCCCCTGCGGCGGCTGTGGAGTGGTCAGGGTCGTGGGACGGTTCCTCCTCCATCGGCTGGCTGGTCGGTTTACCGAGGTGGCAACCCGACTGACCAGCCTTTTCCCGCTCCTTTGACTGCGCAATTGGAGCCTTCCACCTCCATCCTGTGGTCCGCTGGTTTCTTCGCGGCGACGCACAACACAACGCGGGGCAGGCGGAACACTGCGCCGCTTTGTGGCCAGGCTGACCACAGCGGAAGCAGAGCTCCCCGGTCGACTGCGGCTTGCGCACAGGCCCTCGCGGCCCGCTTCCAAGGCATCAGGCACCTCAGAGGTGAGGCTCCGCAGCTTGACTGCCGGATGCCACCCGGGGATACCATAAGGCGCCCGTCGGCTGCCACCTTTTGGCGGCAGCCACGGGGCACGAACCCAGGCCATCCCAAGGCCTGCGGGATACCGCAGGATCGCTGCACTTCTGGCGTCCTTGGGACAGCCGCCAGCCTTCGTCACAGCCGCCACTGCTTCCTCTGCTGTGGCAGAGTCATCAGACCGGGACCTTGATCTCAGCTGTCTTCGCCGGTCCTTGGATACCCACTACCTCGCTTGCCCGCCGCTGCGAGCACCTCGCTCAGCTTTTGTGTGCGAGGGCGTCCGCCTTTGTCGCTGTGCGCCAGAGGTCTCCGAACATTCGAGCCCCGTGGCACAGATGCAGTGCATTTCAGTTATACCGAGGCGGGGTTCGCCGCCTTCGCTGATAATAACATCGATATGAGTGACGCCCGCCGCCAGCCCTCCGGCTCCGGTGCACAGCAGAGGATCTGGTGGCAATTTTCACCGCCTTCTTTTGCGGGTTTGCCAACACTTGACCCTTTCCCACCCTTGCTTTTCAGCCCTTTCTCACCACCGTAGTCCACGGTTCGTCTGTGGACTGGCGTTGCTGGTAACGAAGGATGAACCGGCTGCATCTTCGGCTCCGCTTTTGAGACCCGCTCCGCTTTCCTTTAGGTGCTGCTGGGCAGCGGCATCTGCAGCGACAGCCGGTTCTTACCAGCCGCCTTGACGGGCGGTTTTGCGGTAAGCGGTGCCTGGGCAGGTGCAGGGCAGGACAAGGGACCGGGCACTGCCTCCGGTCTCCATCCGCCGCCAGTGGAGGGCGAAGGCGCTTCTCGGGCAGGAGACGATCCTCCAGCGTTGCGTGAATTGGCGTTGGGATCATTGACCCTACCTGGTCAATGATCGAACGCACGAGCTCCTCCCCGCCCGCCCTCTGTGTGTTGGCTTGGCGCGAGTCCACCTGCATCCGCAGGTATGCCACCTCCTTCCTCACCCGGACACTTCGCCTGGAGGCGAGCGTTGTCCGCCTGCAACTTCGTCGTCTCCTCTGAGGTAACAGCGGCGCTGCAGAGTCTTTAGTGGTCTCACTAACGGTCTCTGCAGCCCCTTCAGCGCCTTCACCCAGATGCCCCCAGGTTCTTAGACCTTGTGAACCTAACCTTTTTTTTTTTCGTGGGGAAATGCTCTACGCATACCTTCGCCCCCGCGGGGTCGAGGGCGGGTTATGTCGGACTCGCACCGACTAAAACCCCACGGTGTTCCTTCGTTCCATCTAAGTACTGTGCATGCGGGTACGCTGTGAGCATTCTTCCGCGCACAGCTGGTGGTGGCTCGCTATTGCGGGCCCCCGGCAGTTTTTGACTTCTGTAGTTGAGAGCGCGCAACACCGGGCGCGCTCTCACCTCGCTGACTTTAGGCTGAGCGACAGACTCCCCCGTGTCCATCGCTCGAGTCGTAAGGGCGGAATTGAGCACCCTACGCTCTCCTCTTTCCCTCTGCGGCGGCTGCGGAGTGGTCCCAGGTCGCGGGACGCTTCCTCCTCCATCGGCTGGCTGGTCGGTTGCCGAGGTGGCAACGGGCGGACCGCCTTTTCCCGGCCTTGAAGGCGCGCGTTACAAGCCTTCCCCTTACTCCCGTGGTCCGCCGGTTTCTTTGCGGCAACGCACACGGCACAACGCGGGGTAGCGAGCACTGCGCCGCCTTTATGGCCAGGCTGGCCACAGCGGCAACACAGCTCCCCTGGTCGATCGGTGCGTCGCACTGAGCCTCACGCGTCCCGCCTCAAAACAGCGGAAACACCTAAGAGGTGAGGGCTCTACGAGCTTCACCTCGGCCACCACCCACGAGACCATCAGACGTCCTGCGGCAGCCACCTTTTGGCAGCAGCCACGGACACCGAACCTGGTTATCTGAGGTTCGCAGTGGATACCGCAGGACTTCGCTACAATTCTAATGGTGTCCCCTGACGTCACCAGCCAGCGATACAGCTGCCACCATCTCCACAGAGGCCGAATCATCTAGACCGGACATCTTGACTGGCTGTTCAGCCGGGTCTAGACACCCGGACCCCTTTGCCCGCTGCGGTGAACACCTCCTCAACCTTTTGGCGAGGGCGTCCGCCTTGTTCCGTTGTTCGCGCCGGGGATCCGAACATACGAGCACCCCCGTGGCGCAGATTCGGAAACGCATCCTCGGCTATACCGAGGGCAGCGAGGTTTATTTTCGCCTTCGCCTCGGTAATCACCAATGTATGTGACGCCCGTCGCCACAGCCCCGCCGTGTGGTCACCACCACAGCGGACGATCGCGGAGTCGCAATCTTTACCGCTCTCTTTGCGGGTTCGCCGGGACCCCTTTGCCGCCTTTCCGCCCCAGCTCTTGGTCCCTTCCTCTTCTCACCACCGTTGTCCATGGTTGATCCTAGACTGCGGCGCTGGTGGCAGAGGAGGTCGGACCGTTACCATCTTTGTCCTTCCTTCGGCGGCCTTGCTCCGCCCTCCTTTGGGATGCTTCGCCACAGAAGACTCCCACTGCAGCCGGCTTAACAAGGCGTTCTGACAGGCGGCTTTGCGGGGAGCCGGTGCCTGGGAAGGCGAAGGGCTGGATGGTGGACCGGCACCGCCTCTCTGGTCTCTTGTCCGCTGCCAGTGAGGGGCGAAGACGCTTCTCTGGAAGGGAGATTTATCCCTCCAAGCGCAGTGAACCTGGCGGCTGGATCATTGACCCCACCTGGTCACGATCGAGCGCACGAGCCTTTCCCCTCGTCTGACTCTCGACGTGCTGGTTGGGCTGTTCCAATCTGCATCTGCAGATGAGCCACCTCCTTCCTCTGGAGCTTGCGACACTTCGCCTTGAGGCGAGCGTTATCAGTTTCCAGCCTCTCGTCTCGTCCGAGGTACAGCGTCGCTGCAGAGTCTTGGCGGCCTCGCTGACATTCTCCGCAGCCTCCTTTGGCGCCTCTCACCCATATGCCTTTAAGGTTTTTGGACCTTGTGGCAACCATGGTGATGACGCCTACACTGTCTCCGCGATCCTCTTTCAAGCTCCGTCGTTGTTCCCGAAGTCGCCATCGTTGGACGACGACTCCGACAGGTTGACTTGACGGCAAAGCGGAGCTGACGAGACGATGATGCGACCGCCCGCCTCCAACCTCAATTCCGCTTCCTTCGCGGCCACCAACCCATTTTGGCCTGGGCAAGGCCGACGTACTCCCTGTCGTCGGAGGTCGTCCTCACCTCTCTTTGGCTGACGCCGTAATGCCCTGGCTGTTTGTTCCATCCAGGCCCGTTACAGACCAGCACTACCTGCGTCCTTAGAAGGACGTTTTCCCACTTCTCTTCGTCGAATGACTCTACGCTGGAGCATAGAGTCGCTCGTATCGTCGTCGCTATCCACAATGCATCTTGTTTTGTATTAGATTTGCTCATTTTGTTCCCACGTTTTTGACGAAATAACAGGTCGACCTCGGGTTACGCCTTTCCGAGGGCAAGACTACATACCGGTGGGGGCGTCCGGTACCCACAGGTTTTAAGACTTCGCTGTCTGATTTTTATAGAGATTTACTCCTCGCGGGCCGGCTTTCAGTTACGGCGTATTGTTGCTCCGGGCTGCGAACGATGTCCGTATTCAGCTGCGAGCATCGCCGCTCAGGGAGTGGCCGTGGCATCGTTTGGTGTTCATCGCTTCTTACAAATTATTTTAAATCTTGTTCCCGCAACCGATAGCGCTGCGTCGCCCGCCGCCCGCTCCCCACGCATTCCCGCAAGGGACCGGGGCCTCAAAATGATAATCTATTTTAGATGCGGCGGCGCGGTTCAGTGTTAAAATTAACGCATTTATTATTTCTGTAGTTCTTTCTCATAATCCTAAAATAGTTCTGGCTTTAGAAATTAACATTAATATAGAAGAGATGCTGCAATATAAAATGATTGTTCTTTGCTCTATATAACGCTGTCATACTCATGTTTATCGTTGCGATCATGCTATTTTTCATTTGATAATTTAATATTATGCCAGCTCTGTAAATGCCGCAATTAATTAATTATGTTAAATTTGTGTTTAAGCATATGCCGACGCCCTTCAGTTGCGAACGGTGCATCGTATCTAACGGCGAGCGCACCGCTGAGCGAGCAGAATGGTCTCAGCACAGTTCAGGCTATTTGTCGATTCTTTATAATTATTTAATTTCTTTTTCCCACAAACCGACAGCGCACCGCGCCCCCGCGCCGCGCTTCGCTCTAGGTATTGTTGCTC
>JAGSMU010000594.1:0-17988 GCA_029286865.1 Teinopalpus imperialis
CGGGCTGCGAACGATGTCCGTATTCAGCTGCGAGCATCGCCGCTCAGGGAGTGGCCGTGGCATCGTTTGGTGTTCATCGCTTCTTACAAATTATTTTAAATCTTGTTCCCGCAACCGATAGCGCTGCGTCGCCCGCCGCCCGCTCCCCACGCATTCCCGCAAGGGACCGGGGCCTCAAAATGATAATCTATTTTAGATGCGGCGGCGCGGTTCAGTGTTAAAATTAACGCATTTATTATTTCTGTAGTTCTTTCTCATAATCCTAAAATAGTTCTGGCTTTAGAAATTAACATTAATATAGAAGAGATGCTGCAATATAAAATGATTGTTCTTTGCTCTATATAACGCTGTCATACTCATGTTTATCGTTGCGATCATGCTATTTTTCATTTGATAATTTAATATTATGCCAGCTCTGTAAATGCCGCAATTAATTAATTATGTTAAATTTGTGTTTAAGCATATGCCGACGCCCTTCAGTTGCGAACGGTGCATCGTATCTAACGGCGAGCGCACCGCTGAGCGAGCAGAATGGTCTCAGCACAGTTCAGGCTATTTGTCGATTCTTTATAATTATTTAATTTCTTTTTCCCACAAACCGACAGCGCACCGCGCCCCCGCGCCGCGCTTCGCTCTAGCGAGCGATGCGCCGGCGATAACCGAGCCGCCGGTTCTATTTTAGCCACGGTTAAGCGCTTGCATGTGTGCGTTTAATTTTATTATAAGGAGTATTGTTTTATATTATTCGTTAAGCGTACGCATCTTTCATGCAAAATTATTCATTTTATGTAAGGTGTAGTGTAAGGAATAGGTTAAAACATTTGATTTAATGTTGTAAATAATTAATATTTAAGATAGTAAAGCTTTTCTGTGTTAGTAATAATTACATTTAGTCAGGCGTCTCGAGAGACTCGAGCCTCCGGGAAATGCGGCTTCAATAGAGGTCGTATTCCTCCAGTTTAACGATAAATCATTTTCTTTATTCGGGACACACTTATATATATATACTAGATTATTCAATAATTAATTCTTAACTGTACGAGTACCTCTGTATGGTTTAAAGGTGAGAACTAGGTAATTTGCTTGTATCCATTAGCAGTTTAACACCCTACGTCTCCACAAATCAATAGTTATATTTTATTTTTACGTAATTGCTGCAAAGCCTTGTATTATACACGTATAAAAATTAGTCAATAAACGGCCACCGAGGAAAGTAAAATCCTCGGTGGAATATGTAGATATGTAACCTAGGCAGGGAAACATTATCAAATAGCGTTCTGCCAGAAAACATCTCCCAAATAAATAAGTGAAATAGCTAATATCACATATACACATTTTATCCAATAGAATTAAAATGTTCCAATATGATTAAACATAAGGGTTAAGAAAAAAAAAAAACCTAACCTAACCTAACCTAACCTAACCTAACCTAACCTAACCTTTTTTTTTTTTTTTTTTTTTACATGGGAAATGATACCTACATACCCACCTGCCGAGAACAAGGGTGGAGTTATGTCCGGACTTACGCAAACTAAAACCCCATGGTGTTCCACCTTCGTCGCGTATGGCAGGGCCACGGAACGCTTTCGCGCCTCGGCCCCGCCTGCGCTGGCCAGCAAACCAGCCCCTTCTCCGGGAGGACATCTCCCTCTCCACCTCCGGCAAGGCGCGCCGGAACGCGGACGCACTTAGCGCTGTCGACTCTCATGGGTGAAACGGACTCCCCAGGTGCTGAAATACGTGAGACCAGAAAACCCCGACCCCTGCGGCGGATCTGGTGATAGGCTCCGCCACCAGCCAATGTTCGGCCGCCCGGAGGACAGGGAGAGCAGCAGGGGATCAGCCACACTCCCGCAGACCGCGGCCCCACCCTGGCCGCATCAGCGGTGCGACCCCACTTGAGTCGCGGAGGAAAGGGAGATACACTACCCTCCTCCGCGACTCCGCCTCAGCTACCGGATGGTGCGTAAGGCGGCCTCACTCCGTCCATCCGCACCCGCAGCCCACCGACACGCATCAGGGCGGGCCCAGCTCCAACCCGCCCGAACCGGCCTCCTCGGAGCCGGCCTTAGAGCGCCTTAGGCCCGGCCATTTGGGTTCCTCTTGGCTTCACCGTGGTTAACTCCCGCACCACGGTTACTAAGCCCCGCTACGACAAAGCAGGAACCCTTCGGGGGAACCTAGCCTAACCTAACCTTTTTTTTTTTTTTTTTTTTTTTTTTTTTTTCGTGGGAAATGCCACCACGCATATCCCGCCCCGCGGGTGGACGAGGGGCGGGTTATGTCGGACTCGCACCGACTAAAACCCACGGTGTTCCTTCGCTCTACCCAAGTACTGTGTGCATGCGGGTACGCTGTGAGGCATTCTTCCCGCGTGCACAGCGGGTGGCGGCCAGTTGTGTGGCCCCGGCGGGCTTGGCCCTGTTTTGAAGCGCGCGGGAACACCGGGCGCTCTCACCTCGCTGACTCATACAGGCGACAGACTTCCCCGAGTCCATCACTCGAGGAGTCGTAAGGGGGAATCAGGTATGCCTACGCTCTCCTCATCCCCTGCGGGCGGCTGTGGAGGTGGTCGGGTCTCGGGACGTCCTCCTCCATCCCGGCTGGCTGGTCGGTTGCCGGTGGCAGGCGGACCGGCCTTTTCCTGGCAGCAGAGGCGCTTTGCAGGCCTTCCCCATTCTGTATCGGTCCGCCGGTTTCTTTGCGGCGACGCGCACACCGGCACAACGCGGGGTAGCGGAGCGTGTTGCCGCCTTGTGGCCGGGTTGACCACATCGGCGCTGCTCCCCGGTCGATCGGTGCGTCGCACTGTGAGCCCTCACGTGCCGCCTCCAGGGAGCAGCGGGAAGCACCCTAAGAGGTGAGGGGCTCCACGAGCTTCACCCTCGGCGGCTGCCACCGCAGGACCGTAGGCGTCCCCGGCGGCCACCTTTTTGGCGGCAGCCACGGGGCACCGGACCCAGAGCCATCCCAAGGCCTGCGGAAGGATACCGCAGGACCTCACTGCATTGACGACGTCCTTGCAGGACAGCCGCCGTACTTCGTTACCGCCGCCAGCGACATCCTCTGCTGTGGCGGAGTCGTCAAGACCGGACACCTTGGCTTCAGCGGTCTTTGCCGGTCTGGATACTCGGACTCCTTTGCGCTGCTTCAAGCACCTCGCTCAATTTTTTGAGCGAGGGCGTCCCTACTGCTCCGCTGTCTGCCGGGGATTTCGAACATCGAGCCCCGTGGCGCAGATGCGGGCATCTCAGTTATACCGAGGGGCTAGGTTAATTTCGCCTTCGCCTCGGCGGTAATTACGTCGATGTAGGTGACGCCCTTTACCCCGCGGCCTCAGGCTCTAACGTCACCACCACAGCAGAGGATCGCCGAATCACCAATCTTGACCACCGCCCTTGGTTTTGTAACATTTCTGTCTTGCCTTCCTTGGTTTTGAGCCCTTTCTAAGCACTGTAGTCCATGGTTGGTCCATAGATTCAGGTGCAGGTGGCGGGGAGGTCGGGACTCAGCTGCCTTCTTTTTACCCTTCCCGTTTCCGGGGCCACAGGCCTGCACGGCTGTCGGCAACGCTAGCCGCCTTAACGGGCTGGCTTGGCAACCCAGCCGGTGCCTGGGAAGATATGTGGTGAAGGTTTGACGTGGGACCGGGCACTGTCTCCATCTCCTATCTGCCGCCAGTGGAGGGCGGAGGCGCTTTTCAGGCAACAGGCGATCCTCCAGCGCCGCGACCTGCGTTGATCATTGACCCTACCTGGTCAATGATCGAACACCTGACTCTATTTGCCCGCTCCCTCGTTGTGTTGGCTTGGGCGGTCATTTCATCCGCAGGTCAGCCGCCTCGCCATCAGCTGCGTCACTTCACCAGCAGGCGAGCGTTGTTCGCCTGCAGCTGCCTCATCTCTCTTCAGGTACAGCGTCTCTGCGGTTTCGGTGACCGCCGCTCCTTCTGCAGCCTCTTTTAGCGCCTTCGCAGATGCCCTTCAGGTTTTAGACCTAGTGGCCACCGTGGTGATGACGCCGACATCCTCTATCCTCTTTTCGGCTCCGCCGCCGTTTCAGTCGCCATCATTAGACGACGACTCCGACAGGGTTATACCGGCGCCGGAGCTGTCAGGATTGACTTGCGATCTCCGCCTCCGCTTCCACCCTCAGTTCGCTTCTTTAGCGGCTACCAACGCCATTTGGCCTGGGCGAGGCCGACATAATGCCAGTTGGGGGCCTCCCTCGACCTCTTGGCAGATGTTGTTTATGCAAGCTGGATTTTCCATGTTGGCCCGTTGCCGGACCAGAGCCGCATCCTTCGTCCATAGATGGACGTTTCCTCCTAACACTTCTTCTCCCCTCGTCAAGTGACTCTACGCTCAGCATAGAGTCACTTTGTCGTCATCGCTATCATTATCCAGTCCGTTTTTGTATGTTTCATTTTTCCATATTTGTTCCCACGATTATGGGACGAAGTAAAGGGTCGGTTGGGTGACGCTATTCCGGTGACAAGGCTACATGCAATGAGGGTCGCCTGGGTACCCACAGGTTTTAAAGACTTCGCTGTCTGATTTTTATAGAGATTTACTCCTCGCGGGCCGGCCAGTTAAGGCAAAGCCCTCCAGCTCCACTGCACTTCGACGTACCCCGGTATCGTCAGCACTGGGGTCAACGGTAGAAGATACCCGGGTTACGGCGCTGGGAGAGCCGACGTAACTCCCCAGTTTTGCTTGGACGGTTGAGTGCCCGGCGGCAGTGTGAGTGCACGGCCCGTCCTCCACTATAGGCATTAGGCACTTTAGAGACGATATATCGTCACCAGTTCCTAATACCACCATCATTTGTTGCCTTTCCCCGGATACAGAAATCAGAATGCAACCTCCCACGACCGCTCGACGGTTTAGTGCCCGGCAGCAGTAAAACGCACCAGGCCCGTCTCCACACTGTGAGCATTAGGCACTGCCAGCGACGTATCTGTGGTTTCCCAGTACCCTCATGTTGTTGCCTTTCCCCGGTGCTTTGATCAGGGAAAATGCAACCTCGCGTGATATGAGCACTGGGGACGACGTATCGTCACCAGTGCCAATGCCTATCCGTTCGGTTGCTTTCCTCGGATGGCAAATCAAGAGGAAATGCAACCACCCTGCCACTTTCGCTGTGCCCTCCGCTTATCAGAGGGGACGCATAGGCAACTAAAGCCCTGTCAGAACATTCGCCACTGGCAGCAACGTATCATCGCAGTGCCCAGGGTGCACCGTCCCGGCGTTGCCTTTCCCCGGATACAATAGTATCAAAGGGAAATTCAACGACCAGGCGCTCGAGGAGGTTTTCTGACGTGGCACCCCAACCTTTTTTTTTTTTTTCGTGGGAATGCCTACGCATACCCGCCCGCTTGGCAAAGGGGCCGGGTTATGTCGGTTGCACCGACTAAAACCCGCGGTGTTCCCTTCCTGCCCACTTGGTGCTGTGCATACGGGCGCGCGTAGGCATTCTTCCGCGTGCACAGCTGTGGCGACTTACTGAACCGCAGGCCCCGGCCATTTTAACCTTTTATGAGGCGCTTGGGAACACCGGGCGCGCTCTCACCTCACTGACTCATGTTGAACTACGGACCTCCCCGGGCCCATAGCTCGAGTCGAAATTCCGGGGGAAGTAGGGTATGCTTACGCTTTCCCCGGCGGCGGCTGCGGACTAGTCCCGTGGTCGCGGGACAGTTCCTCCTCCATTGCTTCAACCGTCCCTTGCGACTGGTGGCCAGATTGCTAGGTGGCATTGGGCGGACCAACCTTCCCACTCTTGGGCGCGGCCTTACAGGCCTTGCCCCATCTTAATGGTCCGCCGGTTTGCTGGCTGCGACACACAGCGCAACGCGGGTTGGCGGAGCACTTAATGTGCCGCCTTATTGAATTCTACAGCAGGCCCAGCTCCCCACGATCGACTGCGGCGGCCGCGCAGGCCCTCCCGCGACCGGTTTCCAGGGCACCGGAAGCACCTCAGAGGTGAGGGCTCCACCAGCACCGACCACGGCTGCCACCCTGATACCATTAGTCGCCCATTGGCGGCTACCTTTGGCAGCTGCCACAGGACACCGGACCAGGCCATCAGGAGCCTGCGGGATGTCCCGCACGCCTCACTGCATTTCACAGCCTCCTTAGGACCAATACCCGCCTTCGTCACGGCCCGTCACCACGTCCTCCACTGTGGCAGAGTCGTCAGACCGGATGCTTTGACCTCTGCGGTCTTCGCCGGTCTGGACACCCTACGTTATTTTCCCGCCGCGGCGAGCACCTCACTTAGTTTTGAGGCAGGGCGTCGCCTTATCACGCTGTCCGCGCCGGGAATCTCAAACATGCGAAGGCCTGTGGCGCAGACGCGGAAACCCATCTCGGTTATGCCGGGGGTGAGGTTTATCTTCGCCTTCGCCTCGGTATTGTTGACATCAATGTGGTGACTCCTGCAGCCGCGGCCTCCATCCGGTCACCACCACAGCTGACGATCGCGGAGTGCAACGACCGCCTTTTGCAGGTTTGCTGGGACTCGCCGCCTTTTTTCCTCCTTTTTTCTTCCAGCCCCTTTTTGACAGCCGTATTCCATGGTTCATTTATGGCTTCTGGCGTGTCGGTGGATTTGTGATTAAGGACACCTGCTGTCTTCTGGGTCTCCCCTTTGTGGGTTCGCTCCGCTTTCCTTTAGAATTCACGGTTTCAGAACCCTGCGACGTGTTGTGGCGGCCTCGTGATTGCCAGGGACCTGGGAGGCGATGGGCTGGAGTGAGTGCGGGCACTGGAGCCTCCCTCGTATCTGCCGCCAGTGGAGGCAGGCGCTTCTCTGGAAGGAGGCGATCCTCAACGCCACAAATCTCGCGCGTTGATCGTTGACCCCCACCTGATCAATGATCAGACAGACAGCTCCTCTTTACCCTCTGCCGGAACTGGGCCAGGTTTGCTGGCCTCTCCACTTCCATCCGCAGATGGGCTACCACCTCCTTCGCAGCTGAGACTTCTGTGGAGGCGAGGTGTTGTCAGCTTCACAGCTTCCGCGTTTCGTCAGGGTACAGCGTCGTAGGAGACTGAGTTACCTCCGTCGCGATATAACAGCCTCTTCATGCCACGAACAGTTGCCCTTTAGGTTCATTTTGACCTGGTGGCAGCCATGTGATAACGCCAACGCTGTCACTCGACCATCTTCTCTGGGTCTGTTGCCGCCTCAAATTAACCATCGTTCGATGACGACTCAGAAAGAATGAATTGCCGGTGCGGGCTTTCAGTGCCTGGCGATGCGCTAACCTCTGCCTCCACCCTCAATGGTTCCGCTTCTCGGTTGACCTGCTTCATTTTGCCTGGGCCAGAACCTGCATGCTCCCCTGTTTGGGGTCGCCCTCGACCTCTTTTGCTTGAATGTCCTTGCCGTACCCAAAGCTACCATATCGCCCGTAATCGGACCAGGCTGAAAATACGTCCATGAAGGACGTTTCCTCCCTCGCTTCGTCACCACCATCATCAGTGACTCCACGCCATCGCCCAGAGTCACTGTCATCATCACTATCAATATCCGTTGTACATTTTGCTTGTTTGTATATTCCGTTTGTTCCACGATAAAGGTCGGCCGCAAACGGTCGATCCCGGGTGGCGCCTATTCCGGAACAAAGGCCGTGAGTCGCTGGTACCCGTGGGTTTTAAGACTTCTGCTGTCACTGGTTTTATAGAGTGATCCTTCTCGCGGGTGACGATTCGACAAACCCGCCGCCCACTACTCCGCTTTGCATGGTCACAATAACGCTGGGGTCTTTGAAATACAGCGGGTTGCAGCATTTCGTTGGAGCCGGCAATAACTCCCCAAGTTTTGGACGGAGTTTATTGCCCGGAGGCAGTGTTAGTGCCGCGGGCCGATATCCACCGCCGGAGCGTGAAGCGCAAAGCGATGCTCGTCGCCGAAACCCTATGCCACCATCGTGTTTACGCTTCCCCCGGATACTTTGATCCGGGAAGTACAACCCTCCCACCGCGGACACTTTAGGGCGACATATCTCAATGCCGAATTTAATGCACCTGCCATCATCAGTTGCCTTTCCTCCGGATATGCGATAAAGGAAATGCTCCCCTGCCTCCAGCCGCCCTCGCTTATCAGAGGGACACTGAAGGCATCCCCCCTGTCAGAACGAATTTGCCGCAACGGCGTAAATATGCCGTTTAGGGTGCATCCGGCGTTGCCTTTTCCCGGTTACATTGGCCATCGAGAATTCGGCGACCGGGCACTCCGGAGGTTTTCTGACGGTAAGCTTGTGCTTTAACCTAACCTAACTAACTGGCTTCAACCCTAACTTCGCCTTTTTTTTTACATGGAAATGCCCTGCGCGTACCCTGCGGGGGCAAAGAGGTGATTGCTCTTCGGACTCACCATCGCGGCAGCGGTGTTGCCCACCAACTTCGTGCGCGGTGCGGGCAACTTTCGCACCACTCACCGCAGGCCCCGCCTGCAGCACAGCCCACGACAAACCGGCCCTTCTCCGGGGAACATCTCCCTCTCCCGCCCTCTCGGGCGGGCAGCGGAACACGGGCGCGCCTTCATCTATTTCTCTTTGGTGGAAGCGGACTCCCGGTCACTTTGGTGGCCGGGGCCGGAAGCGCAAGCCCAACCCAGCCCCTGCGGTCAGTGCGGCTCCACATGACGATGTTCAACCGCGGACAGAGCAGCGGCGAGCACCGTCCTGTCTTACGCAGCTACGGCGCATCGCTGGAATACGACCCGCTTGAGTCGCGGGAGGTTGACGGCAGCGCCGACATCTCTCCTCGCGACTCCCACCTCGGCTTCCACTGAGGGCGGGGAAAGGCAGCCCTCGCTCCACCGCTTCACTTCAACAGTCCACCGACGCTTCCGGGGCGCGAGCTCGTTGCATTACGGAGCAACCTCCTCTGGAGCCGACGCACGAGCGCCTTAAGGTGACCATTTGCCGGGTTCCCTCTTAAGCTTCACCGTGGGTGACCGGCTGATTCGACTTCCCGCTACGACCGGCAAAGGAACCCTTCGGGGAGACCTAACCCTAACTAACCTTTTTTTACGCAGGAAATGCCTACGCGCCTGCAGGAACGAGATTGGGATTATGTCGGACTCATACCGACTAAACCGCGAATTATTCCACCTTCGTCGCGTATGGCGGGGTTGCGGGGAACGCGCCACTCCGCGACTACTGGCACAGCCGGCGGCCGACTCACCAGGGGAGGACATCCCTCTCCACCCACCAGAACTGGGCGCGCGCCGAACACGGACGCGCTCATCAACCTCATGGGTGGAAGCGGACTCCCAGGTCCGCCCCAAAACCATAGAACCGGAAAACCCCCGGCCTGCGGCGGCGGTCTGGTGATGACCGCCGCCAACCAATGTTCGGCCGCGGAGGACGGGAAGGCAACGGGATCTAACCACACTCCATGAACCCGCATTTACCGGCCGCTTCAACGGTGCGGCCCAGCAGGTCGCGGAGGGATTGGGGAGATACCACCTCCTCGCGCGATAGATACGGAGATTGGGGGTGACGTGCGCGTGCTGGTGCCACAACGTTACACGCACTTATTTCCCCGACTCCCGCCTCGGCTGCGGATGGTGCGGAGGACTGGCCTGTCATCCATCCACTCCCCGCAATACCGGCTTCTGCATCCAGGGGCGAGCTCAACTCTAACTCGCGGGCGGCCTCCTCGGGCGACGCTGCCTTAGGCCGGCCCCATTTGGGTTCCTCTTAAACCTTCTGCCGTGTTTAACTCCGCGTTTATAAAGCTTCCCTTCGACAAAGTAGGGAACCATCGAGGATTTCAACCTAACCTAACCTAACCTAACCTAGCCTAACCTAACCTAAACTAACTCGCCTAACCTTTACATGGGGAAATGCGCGCATACCCACATAGAGCAAAGGGGTGGGTTATGTGGTTCTTTCGACTAAGAGCCCCATGGTGTTCCTCCATCGTCGCGTACGGTTGAGAACGCTTTCGCACATCCGCGACCCGCCTGCGCCGGCTCGGCTCAGGCGGCCCCTTCCGGGGACATCTCCTCTCCACCCTCCTGGCAGGGCGCGCCGGAACACGGACGCGCCTCAATCCGGCCTCCTCTGTTGGTGGGGGAGGCTGGACTCCCCAGGTGCTTGAACAAGGGGCCAGGAGCCCCAGCCTGCAGCCCGGATCTGGTGGGCTCCGCCATGACCAAGCGGAGGACAGGAGAGCAGCAGGATCCCAACCAGCATCCGCTGGCCCGCGGCCCCACGGCCCATCAGCAGTGCGGCCCCGCGAGTCGCGGAGGGATAGGGAGATACGCCTCCCTCCCGCGACTCCCGTCTCAGATACCCGGAGGGTGGGGCGACGATGCGCGGTACCGAGTATGTACCAGTCCTCGCCACCGCCACCCCATTCCCCGACTCACGCCTCGGCGGATGGTGCGTAAAGGGCGGCCTCACTCCGTCCATCCACACAGCCCACCTTCCATCAGGGCAGGCCCAGCTCAGCCACTTGGGCAGCCTCCTCAGGCCAGCCTTAGAGGCGCCCCTTAGGCCGGCCATTTGGGTTCCTCTTGGCTTCCTGTGGTGCTCACACCACATTTGGCTCCCCGCTGCATTAGAAGGGCCTTCGGGGAGACCCTAACTTCTTCAACACTTTTTTTTTTTTTTTTTTACATGGAAATGCCTACGCATACCCACCCTCCGGGGGCAAGGTGGGGTTGTGTGGACTTACACCGACTAAAACCCCATGAGTGTTTCCACACCCCTTCCGTCGCGTATGGCGGGGTTGCAGGAACGCTTTCGCACCTCCGGCTTGCGCTGGCCGACAAGCCGGCCCCTCCGCCGGGGACATCCCCTCTCACCTCGGGCAGGGCATGGAACCACGGACGCCTCCCAGCCTCAGCCTCCTCTGCCAGGGTGGGAGGCGGACCCAGAGTCTGCCCCAGAGCCATAGGAGCAGAAAACCCCGGCCTGCATTGCGGATCATTAGGCTCACCATAGCCAATGTTCGGCCAGGAGACAGGAAGCAGCGGGATCCAACCCTCCACACAGACCACTGGCCCCACCACGGCCGCATCGCCTTGAATGCGACCCCGCTTGAGTCGCGGAGGGAAAGGGAGATGCCTCCCTCCCGCGACTCCCGCCTCAACTGCGGATGGTGCGTAAGGCCTCACTCCGTCCATCCGCACCCGCAGCCCACCGGCACATCCCAGGGGCGGAGCCCAGCTCCCAGCCCGCCCGGGCAACCTCCTCAGGCCAGCCTTAGAGCTGGCCCTTATGGGCCGGCCATTTTGGTTCCCTCTCCGGCTGCGTGGTTAACTCCACACCACGGTTACTAAGCCCCCGCTACGACAAAGCTGAGAACCCTTCGAGGAGACTAACCTAACCTAACCCTAACCCTAACCCTTAATATCTTGCATTGGTATAACGCCTAGTGTATGTCAAGTTTGTGTCTTAGAAGTGAGTATTTGAGTAGTTCTAAATCATTTTTAAAGTCTTCTTGCGCCGCGCAGGCCATTTTTCTCGTTTTTATCAGTTTTAAGTTTTCTTAGTTGCATGAGTATATTTCGTTATAAAGTTTTATTTTCGTTAGTTTTCGTGTTGTTTTGCTCCCCGATCAGTAGGTCCCTGTCACAACCGACGAATCAGCAGAAACCTGGAACGAAACGCACAAAATTGAAAAATCGCCCTTCCACCCTCCCAGTCTTCATTGCCAGGGTAGATTTCTACCCAGCCATTAAAAATCATAAAATATTAAATTCATATTTGACTAAAAATGATCGGAATACGCACACCAACAAAAAGGCCACCAAAGCCGCAAGCGGGACCTTCAGAAGACAGCATCTGTGAGCGTCACAGAAGACTTACTCATGTCGAGTCCCTAGAGCAGAGGTCGCTTCCTCTACCAACACACCTGTGATGGCGATGAAGTGGCAACGCATGTGCTTCCTCCTAGTTCTAAGAGGATCGTTGTCAAGGTCCGCTGGCGGTACGTCTCTGGACGGACGAAGCAGTCGGGTAAGACTGGCACATTGGCGGTCCGCCAAAACAGAAAATAGCGACGTCCCAGAATCCAAAGAAAAGACCCGCAGACCATCAGCGGAGGCCACAGACGACACACAGAAGATCGAGGGTCGCAAAGTACGCGGATCAGATAAAGCGGGCTAGGGCCTGCACTCCACAAAACCAAGCTGAATCTGAACAACTCTAGAAACCTGAGATGAACCCATTAAGATGGAAGTCACTCCGGGCTTGTGAAGAACTCTATCAACTGGTCCGGGGAGGCAGAGAGAGACCAGGAGTCAGAGACAGAGACAATGAATGGGAGAGAGCGTGGGAACCGGAACAGGGTCACGAGACAGAAGAAGAAGTGAAAACACATTTTTAAGAAGTTAGAGGAACATGGAAAACTACAGAAGAAACAAAAGAAATGGAAAAACTAAGGAGCAGTTAAAGAGGCAGAAATTAGGAAGGTCAAAAGTATCTACGCAAATGTTGCAGCCAGACCAAAGGAGGACATCGCCAGCAGAAGAACATGGCCATGCACTCCGTGGCGATTACACATCTACGGATGAAGAGAAACGGGAGATCGGGTGATAGACAAAATAAGGAAAGGCAATACAAATGCTACAGTAGGCCTTAGAATAGATAAAATAGGGAAAGCAAAGGACAGGGAAAGTGGGATGTAGCACGCAAGGAAAGGGTGAACAGAGTGAAGACAGAATAAAGAAAGCAGGTACTTTGAATGTGTTGATGACATCAAAATAAAGATCCATTAGTGATACTGAAGGGACGTCATGCAATATAACACCGACGAGGGACATTAGTAGAAGCTATCAAGGCTCAGAACAAACATCTTTCAGGATGTCATCGGGGAGAAGACCACACGAAGATGGGGTCAAGTACAGGAAAAAGACCGGGAACCAACTCACAGCACATACTATTGATGAAAGTCTCACCTCGACTGTGGAACCGCCTAACGGAGGCAGGGGTGGTACGTGGATCTGCAACGGATAAGAGTGGCGATCAATCCCCGCTGATACAATGCTCAGTGTTTGGGGTATGGGCACAGCAAGAAATTATGCACTGGAAACTGCAGATCTGTAGCCGCAGGGGCCACGCACCTCAGAACGGAGTGCACCGCCTGGCTCTCGGGAAGTACCGAGCTGTCAGATTGCACGAAGGTAAAGATGGAGAAAAGGACCGCAACATTTGGCATGGGTGTCCGGTGAGAAAGGGTGGGAGACCTAAGCTGGAATGGCGGTGGCATGTATTGCTAAGGGCGTCAAAGGGCGATGCTCCAAGATGTCATCCAGTAGCACTGGTATCCACGCGGTCAAGCGAGCCTTCAAAGGGTGAACTCGCCACGGCCGAATTGATCCGGGCAGCTGGGCGGAAGCTAACGTTCGCCATAGTCCAGGAGCCCCTATATCCGGGCGGATCGGGGAATGCATTTTACAAGGGCACAAGAATGGTACAATGTCATACCCGAACCACCGGGAAGGTGATCAAGGCTACCATTGTACTGTTCGACTTCCCGACACCATTGACGTCACACAGTGCCCCGACCTCACAACTGAGAACATAGTTGTTGCCAAATTGAGAACAGGGCCTGGGAGATAGGAGTGGTGTCGGGTGTTGTACCCTGGAAGGTGATAAGCCATTGATCCATACCTGGACTCTATTAAGGCGGCCGTGGAGGTTTGAGGACTGGAAGCGTGATACTGGGTGGAGACGTGAACGCGTGGAATACGTGGTGGGGCAGCCAGGAAGTGGATAATGGGGGTTGGGTTAGCAGCCCATTGGATGAACTGGAGCTCCATATACTCAACCAGGGGACTGAGCCCACCTTCGACACCATTAGAGGTGGGAAGAGAGATTCTCTAGCTGCGTCGATATAACAACCTGTTCGACGGACCTGCTCAGTAGAGTGGAGGGACTGGAGGACTCTACAGAGATATCACAGCTCGGACCACAAAGGCAATCCTATTCAGTATAAATTTGGAAAAATCTGTAGGCGTAGACGTTAAAAGAACAACCACGAAAATTACAATACAAAGAAGGCAAATTGGAGCGAGTTTGAGAAACTCGCTCATTCTTGGAAAGGGACAGGAACATTACTAAAACAAGAAGTAGAAACGATAAAAACAAAAGAAAGAATTAGATAAAGTAATAGATAGTGTAAAACCATCGTAGAAACGTAGCCAGAAGGAAATACAATGCCAGAAATTAGAGTAAAGACGAATAGGGTTGCCTTGGTGGACCAAAGAGCTGTCAAAACTCAAAGGGAAGTCTCAGGTTGAAGCGACGAATATCCTACGCTGCGCCAGTCCGTCGAGCTGGTCGTCGGACAGTATATCGATGCAAAAGAAGATGCATCTGGAGATGAAGACGGCTCAGACTACTAGCTGGAAACAGTTCTGTGGTAGACAGAACCGAGAAACAATAATGGGATGGGGTATACAGGGTGATTGCACAACCGTTAGACAAGAAGATATCCTCTTGTCAGGATGAGTGGAAGCCTTGGGCGGTGAGGAATCAACCAGAATCTTGGTAGAGACCTTTTACCCGGAGGATAAAGCCAGAGATGATGACTCGGGCACAGGCAGGTCCAAGGCAGTTGCTGGAATTGTAAATAAAAGTCTCATGACGAGTTCTGTGACCCACCCTTTACAATGGAGGAGCTGATGTGGGCCTGAGCAACACAATCGAAAAGGCTCCCTGGCATGGATGGCCTCTAGCAGATATTTGCGTGGCAGCCGGTTACCTGGACCCGGCACTGTTTCTAGCGCTCATCAACCAGAAGTGTCTCAATGCACTTCAGCTGGTTAGGAAAGAGGCAGTGATAGTGGTGCTCGGAAACGGAAAGAAGACTACACCCACCCCAAATCCTTACAGGCCGATTGGGCTATTGCCTGTATTAGGGGAAGATCATGGAAAAGGTAATCATCCGGCAGGTCAGAGTGGTATACGTACGGATCGAGTCGAATCAAGTAGCTTCATGCCGCAGCGTAGCACCGAGGACTCCCTCTCTATGAAATGATACAGCTTATGAGGAGACAATTAGTGAACAAAAGCTGATTGTGCTTATTGTCACTTGACATAGAGGGAGCCTTCGACAGCGTAGTGGCCAGCCATACGATACGAACTAGCGGAAACCGAGTGTCAGCGAATCTGAGACGCCTTGTTGATAGCTATTTGAGGATAAGATGGTACGTCCTCAGGTATGCTGGGGCGGAATGTGTGAGCAGACAACAAAGAGGTGCGTACAAGGATCCATAGGGGGTCCAATATTCTGGAACTTGTTGCTGGATCCATTGTTGAGGAGCTGAGTGGCAGGGGAGACCACTGCCAAGCTTTTACCAGATGATGTGGTCTAATTTTCTCCGGGAACACGGCACTAGAAGTGCAGGGGCGGGCCAATGCTGCTCCTCGAACATGTTCGGAAGTGGGGAATCAAAACAAACTTAAATTTGCACCACACAAGACCCAAGCAATGCTGATCACAAACAAGTTAAAATGCACGATTCACCACTTCTCAGTATGGGAGAGGAACGCATTGAGCTGTCCACGACATAAAAATACTCCCCGGCCTCACAGTTGACTGTGGATTAACATTCAATACACGTCAAGAATGTGTGCCACAAGGTACAAAACCTCTATGGTCAGCTGGTGAGAGCTGCAAAGAGATTACAGTGGGGTCTGAACCTGAGATAGTGGGACAATCTACATGGCAGTTGTCGAACCAGTGGTGCTATATGCGGCGAGCGCATGGGCTCCAGCAACCAAGAAAGTGGGAGTGAAACAGCTTGACATGGTGCAACGCGGCTTCGTGCAGAGAAGATTATAAAGGCCTACAAAAGAACAGTCTCGCTAAATTCGGCTACTGCTCGCTGGAGCTACTTCCTCTGGATCTGAGGGTGAGGGGAAGCAGCCTCCTTCCACTGAAAATAAAGAAAGGATACTCCCAGCGGGTGGTGGGAGATCGAGATTTGGAGATCAAAGCAGACTATGTGGAGATGCATTACACAGATCAGGGGAGTCCTACCAGTTCTTATGTCCTGGATGACGGTACTGCAAGGTGGACCAGCTTGAAAGTACGGAAGTCAAAATATTCACTGACGGAAGCAGGATAGAGAATAACGTCGGCGCAGCTCTATCCAATATGGAGAGACTCCCGTGGAGACGAAGTACCAGCTTAGCTGGGACACTTCTGCACCGTCTACCAACAGAACTGTTAGCTCTGCTTGAAGCCACCAAATACGTGCTCCAAAATTCTGCAGACTGCGGTATATACTGCGACTCCAGGTCTGCTCTCCAGACAGTAGTCAGGACATCTCCCATATACACTTGCGGTGAGCTAGAAAACATCACTCAAATCAAAAGCAAGGAAAAGTTTAAGACTCTACTGGATTAAAGCCCACGCAGAGATAGAAACGAGGCATAACTTGCAAAGAAGCTGCAATGAAAATAAAAAGCCGGATTATGAAAGGTTGTCCGATTTCTTTCGTCAAGCGACAAATCCGAATGGAAGTCGTCACTCGACAGATGGGGGAATCAACGATTTAGAAGGTGACACAGCATCTACGACCAAACAATTCTTTCCGGATGCCATCAACGCGTATCCCATAGTTCGAAAAATAGAAATTGGACCCAACGGTGAGTACAAAATAATGACAGGGCACGGGTTCTCCGAGTACTTGCCTGGGTTGCAAATGCAAGGAGAGCCTGCGTGCGCCTGTGGCGATGACAAAGGTGAAAGTGTGATCCACCTTATCACAGAATATCCAATATACTGCGGGAAAGAAATGATTTTAAATACGGCTACAAGTAGAAATAACTAAAACAATATACACGGGGTATAAGAGTTTGCTTGTAAGGAATCTGGAATAAGTTTAGGATTTGCACCTTGATATATAGCAAAGAAGTTATAAAATAAAGAATAAATAAATATGTACGAGTCAGATTTACTGTATGTAAGCAGTACTATATTCATTTAAACATATACTACTATATATATGGTATTGTATGTTTTGATCTTTTATTATTATTATATTTTATTTTAAATAGTTATACAATATACATATAAAGTATTATGAAAAAAAAAAAAAAAGAAATGCTAGAAAATATAAATTTAGAATATAATTGTAGAACTAAGGTAGATAAGACATAGATATGAATGATTGGTACGTAGATATTAAGGTCAAATGGATATTTGTAATTGCTTAAATATAACACGCAATAGCTGAAGCAACGTATATTTTAAAGTAAAGAATTAAGTACATAGATAATAATTGTAAAGCGCAATAAAGTCCCTGAGTTCACATGTCGGGGAACAACATGCCAGACTTCCCAAAAAATGGGGTCACAAAATAAAAAAAAAAGCCTAACCTAGCCTAACCTAGCCTAGCCTAGCCTAACCTAGCCTAACCTAACCTAGCCTAAACACAACCTAACCTAACCTAACCCGCTGAGCATGCAGGGCGGCCACGGTACCGTTTAAATTTTTAACTGTTTACATTTTACTTTCTGACCGACGGCTGCGTCGCCCCGCCGCCCGCTCCCCACGCATTCCGCAAGGGACCGGGGCCTCAAGCTGGTCTGTTATTTAGATGCGGCGACGCAGTTCAATTGTTTATGCAATCTTAGTAATAATTTCTCTCTTTATTGTAATTGCTTTTAAAAATCCTTATGATGGATCACAGCTCAGAAATTAGTACTGTAGAATGGGCTCTTGTATTCAAAAGAATTGTTGTTGGTCTTTTTGCTTATTATTTTGTATTGTATAGCATTGTATTTTGTTTTCTTTTACGATCATGCTATCTCTCATTTATTAAATTGTATTGGGCCAGCTTTGCTGGCATTCAATTAATTAATTACGTAAAATTTATTGTCTAATTACATTGCCGCCGCCCTTCGGGTTGCAGGCGTTGCATCGTATCCATGGCGTAACCTGAAGCCTGAAACCTGGCCTAGCCTAGCCTAACCTAGCCTGGCCTGGCCTGGCCTAGTGAAACCTGGCC
>JAGSMU010000595.1:0-53047 GCA_029286865.1 Teinopalpus imperialis
TAGCCTAGCCTAACCTAGCCTGGCCTGGCCTGGCCTAGCCTGGCCTAACCTAACCTGGCCTAACCTAGCCTGGCACAGCCTGGCCTAGCCTAGCCTGGCCTAGCCTAGCCTGGCCTAACCTGGCCTAGTAAGCCTAACCTAACCTAGCCTAACCTAGCCTAACCTAACCTAACCTAGCCTGGCCTAACCTAACCTAACCTAACCTAGCCTAACCCTTTTGAGGCTAAGATGGAGAAAAGGACCGCAACACATTTGGCATGGGTGTCGGTGAAGGAAAGAGGTGGGAGACCCTGGCTAGATCGACGGTGGCATATTGCTAAGGGCGTCCAGGGGGCAGGTAGCACTCCGTGTCATCCGGTAACCACTGGTATCACGCGGTCCAAGTAAACCTTCAAAGGAGTGAACTCGCCACGGCCAGATTAATCATCGGGGCAATGGGCGGAAAATAACGTTCGCCATAGTCCAGGAGCCTATATCGGTGGACCGGGGAGATGCGACACTACCAGGACACAAGGAGATAATTGCAATGTCATGCCGAACCACCGGGAAGGTGATCAAGGCTGCCATTGTGCTGTTCGACTGACTTTACCATTGACGTCACACGGTGCCCCGACCTCACAACTGAGAACATGGTTGTTTGCCAGGTGAGAACAGGGGCCTGGGAGATAGGAGTGGTGTCGGTGTACCTGGAAGGTGATAAGCCCATTGATCCATACCTGGACTCTGTGGGCGGCCGTGGAGGGTTTGAGGACTGGAAGCGTGATACTGGGTGGAGACGTGAACGCGTGGAATGCGATGGTGGGGCGGCCGGGGAAGTGGATAATGGGGTTGGGTTAGCTGGCCACGATGGATGAACTGGAGCTCCATATACTCAACCAGGGGACTGGAGCCCACCTTCGAGCACCATTAGAGGTGGGGAAGAGAAGTTACTCCTAGCTGCGTCGATATAACAACCTGTTCCGACGGACCTGCTCCGGTAGAGTGGAGGACTGGAGGGGCTCTCTGGAGAGATCATCTAGCTCCCGGACCACAAGGCAATCCTATTCAGTATAAATTTGGAAAAATCTGTAGGCGGCGTAGGCGATTAAAGAACAACACGAAAGTACAATACAAAGAGAAGGCAAATTGGGCGAGGTTTTGTGAAACTCGCTCATTCTTGGAAGGACAGGAACAATTACTAAAACAGAAGTGAAACGATAAAACAAAGAAAGAGAGAATTAGATATAAAGTAATAGATAATTAGCATGCAAAACCATCGTAAAACATGTGAAAATACAATGCCGAAATTAGAGGTAAAAGACGAATAAGGTTACTTGGTGGACCAAAGAGCTGTCAAAACTCAAAGGGAAGTCTCCAGGTTGAAGCGACAGATATCCTACGCTGCGCCAGGTGCGTCGAGCTGGTCGTCGGACGGTATAGCGATGCAAAAGAAAAGATACCATCTGGAGATGAAGACGGCTCAGACTACTAGCTGGAAACAGTTCTGTGGTAGACAGAACCGAGAAACAATGTGGGATGGGAGGTATACAGGGTGATAGGTCGCACAACCGTTAGACAGAAGATATCCCTCTTGTCGGGGATGGTGGGACAGCAGGCGGTGAGAATCAGCCAGAATCTTGGTACGAAGACCTTTTACCCGGAGGATAAAGCCGAAGATGATGACTCAGCGGAGCACAGGCAGGTCAAAACGCTGGAATTGTAAATAAAAGATCTCATGACGAGTTCATGACCCACCCTTTACAATGGAGAACTGATGTGGGCACCGAACAGCTTTAATCCGAAAAGGCTCTCCTGGCATGGTTGGCCTCACAGCGAATATTTGCGTGGCGGCGTACCCTGAACCCGGCACTTTGTTTTACCAGCGCTCATCAACAAGTGTCTCAGCCTTGCACACTTCCAGCTAGTTGGAAAGAGGCAGTGATAGTGATTGCTCAGGAAACGGGGAAAGACTACACCACCCCAAATCCTTGAGCCGATTGGGCTATTGCCTGTATTAGGGAAGAAGATCATGGAAAAGGCAAAATCATCCGGCGGGTCAAGTGGTATACCGTACCTGGGATCCAGTCCGAATCGGCGTATGGCTTCATGTGCCGCAGCGTAGCACGAGGACTCCCTCTATGAAATGAAGCCCACGGCTTGTGAGAACAATTGGTGAACAAAAAGCTGATTGTGCTTGTGTCGCGGCATAGAGGCTTCGACGGCGCGTGGTGGCCAGCCATACGATGCAGACGCTGGCAAACCAGGTGTCCAGCGAATCCTGAAGACGCCTTGTTGTGTAAGCTATTTTGAGGATAGATCCAGTGCGTCTCCAGGGTATGCTGGGGCGGAATGTGTCAGGCAGACAACAAAGAGGTGCGTACAAGGATCCATAGGGGGTCCAATATTCTGGAACTTGTTGCTGGATCATTGTTGAGGGAGCTGAGTGGCAGGAGACCACTGCCAAGCTTTGCAGATGATGGTCCTAATTTTTCTCGGGAACACGGCACTAGAAGTGCAGGAACTGAATGTCTGCCCTCGAACATGTTCGGAAGTGGAATCAAAAACAAACTTAAATTTGCACCACATAAGACCCAAACAGTACTGATCACAAACAAGTTAAAATACGATTCACCACTTCTCCGGTATGGGAGGAACGCATTGAGCTGTCGCGACATAAAAATACTCGTACCTCACAGTTGACTGTGGATTAACATTCAATACACACGTCAAGAATGTACCACAAGGTACAAAACCTCTATGGTCAGCTGGTGAGAGCTGCAAAGATACAGTGGGGTCTGAACCCTGAGATAGTGGGACAATCTACATGGCAGTTGTCGAACCAGTGGTGCTATATGCGGCGAGCGCATGAATCCGGCAGCAAGAAAGTGGGAGTGAAGAAGCAGCTTGACATGGTGCAACGCGGCTTCGTGCAGAAGATTAAAGGCCTACAAAACAGTCTCGCTAGAAATTCGGCCCTACTGCTCGCTGGGCTGCTTCCTCTGGATCACGGGGTGAGAAGCAGCCTCCCTTTACGAAAATAAAAAGAAAGGATACTCCCAGCGGGTGGTGGGAGATCGAGATTTGGAGATCAAAGCAGACTATGTGGAATGCCACATCCCACAGATCAGGGGAGTGCAGTTCTTATGTATCTGGATGACAGTTGCACAGGTGGACCAGCGAAAGTACGGAAGTCAAAATATTCACTGACGGAAGCAGGATAGAGAATAACGTCGGCGCGGCTCTATCAATAAGGAGACTCCGTGGAGACGAGTACCAGAAAGCTAAAGCTGGGACACTTCTGCACCGTCTACCAGGCGGAACTGTTAGCTCTGCTTGAAGCCACCAAATACGTGCTCAAAATTCTGCGGGCTGCAGTATATACTGCGACTCCAGGTCTGCTCCAGACAGTAGTCCGGGACATCTCCCTTCATCCCCTTGCGGTGAGAGAGATAGAGAAAACATCCTCAAATCCAAAAGCAAAGGGAGAAAAGTTTTAAGACTCTACTGGATTAAAAAGCCCGCGAAGGGATAGAGGGAAACGAGAGAGCAGACCAACTTGCAAAAGCTGCAATGAAAATAAAAAAGAAAGCCAGTTGAAGAAGTTGTCCGATTTCTTTCGTCAAGCGACAAATCGAATGGAGTGTTAAACCGACGAATGGAATCGCGTTAGAAAGGTGACACAGCATCTACGACCAAACAATTCTTTCGGATGCCATCAACGCGTGTATCCCATAGTTCGAAAATAAGTGGACCCAACGGTAGTACAAATAATGACAGGGCACGGGGGGTTCTCCGAGTACTGCACGAGTTCAAATGCAAGGAGAGCCCTGCGTGCGCCTATTAACGATGACAAAGGTGGAAAGTGTGATCACGCTATCACAGAATGTCCAATATACTGCGGGGAAAAGAAATGATTTAGAAATGCAGCTACAAAAAAGTGAAATAACTAAAACAATATACACGAAATTATAAGTTGTAGGAATCTAGGAATAAGTTTATATAAGTTACTGTAAATATATAGCAAAGAAAGTTATAAATAAGAATAAATAAATATGTACAATAAAAGAGTCAGATTTACTATATGCTTTTTAGTACTATATTCATTTAAACATATACTACTATATATATATGGTATTGTATGTTTAGTCTTTTATTATTATTATATTTTTATTTTAAATAGTTATACAATATACATATAAAGTATTATGAAAAAAAAAAAATGCTAGAAAATATAGAATTTAGAGATATAATTGTAGAACTAAGGTAGATAAGACATAGATATATGAATGATTGGTACGTAGATATTAAGGTCAAATGGATATTTGTAATTGTAAATATAACACGCAATAATGAAGCAACGTATATTTTAAAGTAAAAATTAAGTACATAGATAATAATTGTAAAAGAAAGCATAATAAAAGTCCCTGAGTTCACATGTCAGGGGAACAAACATGCCAGACTCCCAAAAATGGGATCACAAATAAAAAACACAACCTAGCCTAACCTAACCTAGCCTAGCCTAGCCTAGCCTAGCCTAGCCTGGCCTAGCCTAGCCTGGCCTGGCCTAGCCCTGGCCTAACCTGGCCTAGCCTGGCCTAGCCTAACCTAGCCTAGCCTAGCCTAGCCTAACCTAGCCTAGCCTAGCCTAGCCTAACCCACTGGTATCCTCGTGTTTGCGGTGTCCAAAGCATGTCAGGTTTGTTATTTTGGTTGTAATTGTGTTTTAAGCATTCTTTAGCCTTTTGAGCCGTTTCGAGGCCGTGTTCTGTTGTAAATCACATTTCATTACTTCCATAGTTACGTAATTTTAATTGAAAATATATATTTTTATTTCTTTGTTTTCGTCGTGTTTTCCTTTGATCGGTCGCTTCCGGTCACAACAAATCGATTCAGGCACAACAAAGGAAACGCACGGAATTACGAAAAATCGCTCCTTCCCACCCACCCTGTTCTCATTACTTACGTAGATTCTCTAGACAGCCAAGTAGAAAAATTTATTATATTACCAATAAGAGTAAGACATTCCATTTTAGTTAAGATTATACACATTTTACAATACATTAACATGTTCGTATTATGTAACCACACACCCGTAAAGCGGCGAACGATAAGAAATGAAATCAGACGCCCAGGAAAGCCCGGAACAGACTGGCCGGCCCCTCACAGGATAGCTCAGTCGTAAGTCGCAGGACGTCGGCGGAACTACAACTGCATCACCACCATCAAAGCCTAAATACGCCAGCAGAACAGCAGAGGCAAAGGCCTGCCTAGTGAGGAGCAAAGACCTTACTAGGGGAATCACGCAATCCTGAAGGCAGACATAAAATCTGGAGTTACACAAGCCATCGAGGAGGCTCTACCAACTGGCAAAGAAGCGGGAGGCGCTAAGGATGGGCAAGAGCCGGAAGGAAGGAGAAGCAAGTCATAGCGGCTGCTTCGAGCGGAAGCGACGTCGCAAATAGAGATGATGAAGAACCTCATGGAAAACATAAAGAGCATAGCAATGCTAATGGAATGCAAACAGCATACCATAGCCCTATCTAAGGACATCAAGCTGATTCCAAGACCCCTCGTTGGCGAACAGGGACCATCATATGCGGAAGTCACGAAACTGACTAAGACCATTGCCGATCTCAAAAACGATCTTAGCGTCCGTGCGATACCACAGCTTACTCACGTAGAGGCAGAACAACGGCCGAAACAAGAAAGCGCCCATTCACTCTATTATCATAACGTCTGATAATAAAGAGGACACTAGCACAGAGCTTCTTGCGAAAGTTAGGGACGCTGTGAATGCGAAGAACAGTGGTATACGCGTGGATAGGCTGCGTAAAACAAAAGATCAAAAGATCATAATTGACACCACAGCAAAGATGAGTTAACAAAATTTGCGAAGCAGTCAAGACTAGCAACCTACAAGTTAAAGAGGCACAAAACAAGGATCCTCTGATAATAGTGCGAGATGTGCTGGCCGTTCACACAAACGAAGAGGTTGTGAAAGCACTTAAAATACAAAACGGTCACCTGCTGGTAGACATTGATGAGCAGGACGTGCGAATCACAGCGAAAATACAAGGCGAAACGCGAAGAGCATACTACTCACATCGTGCAAATTAATCCCCAGCGGTATGGCAGCGCCTTGCCACAGCAGGTCGAGCACACATAGATCTGCAACGTGTGCGGGTTGAAGATCAGTCGCCGCTGATACAGTGCTCACTATGCCTGGGATACGGACACAGCCAGAAGCCTCTGCAAAGGACACTACTGAAAAATGCAGTTACTGCGGTGGAGCTCACAAGTGGGCAGAATGCGAGGAGCGACTTGCTGGTAATGCGCCAACATGTGCAACTGCACTCGAGCAAAATTAACTGTGGCGAACCACAATGCATTCAATCAAGTGTCCTATCAGGCGTAAGTGGGATGCCATGGCCCGCGCCACCACAGCTTATTGCTAAGGGCGTCTCTATGGACAAAGCGCATCAACGTAGCCACCACACTGGTGAGAGAAGGCCTTACAAAGTATTCCAGGCCAACCTCAACGAAAGGGAATTAGCCACAGCAGAATTAATGATAGAAGCAGATAAGAAAGTGGCCTTTGCACTGCTCCAGGAACCTTATGTAGGCAACTCAAAGTGTATGAAAGCTACAGAGGGGTGAGGATCTTTCAGGTACGAGCCAGGGGAGAAGGGGTTGTCAAGGCGGCTATTGCCGTCTATGACGATAACGGAGATAAAACAATTCCCGAAACTCACCACAAATAACATCGTGGTGGTGGGGATCAAACTCGCGCCTGGAAATCGCTGTGGTTTCATGCTACTTTGAGCCAGAACAACCCATAGAGCCATACCTGGAGCAGTTGAAGAACATACAAAAGGAGATACAACCAAAATGCTTGTATTAGGAGGCGGCGCAAACGCTAAGAATACATGGTGGGGCGGAGACGCGATAGACCAAAGAGGAGAGAAGAAATGTTTGGTACCATAGATGAAATGGGGTTGCATGTAGTCAATGAAGGGATATCCCATTTGATACCATCAGAGGCAACAAACGTTTCTCCAGCTATATCGATGTCACAGCCTGTTCTCATGCGATGCTAAACTTGGTAGAGGACTGGACAGTGGACAGAAACTATCACCAAGTTCCGACCACAACACACTGACCTTTAACATCAGGCTTATTAAAGCAAAGGTATGAGCACACAAAACGGCACGAATTTATGGCACCAAAGGGCTGAGTGGATTCAATTTCACGAGAAGCTATACCAACTAAAGGAGGGAAAGTGCCATAAATAAGGAAAATTTAGAAAAGTAAAAATGCAAAGGATTTGGATTCTTTGACGGAGGGTATACTCGTATTATCAAAAGGTATGTGAGGATACCTACCGAAAAAATCCAAATCAAACTTCCTGCCGTGGATGTCCAGGGAGCTCTACTTGATGAAGAAAGAGGTCCTCACCAAGAAGCGTCGAATCCGCTGTGCAGCACCGGTCCGGAGAGCGAAAGTCGTCGATGAGTACCTGCAAATTAAAGAAAAATATGAGAAGGAGGTTAAAACGCGCAAATCGAAGCTGGAAAGGGTTCTGTGGCAAACAGGATAAGGAGGAGTATGGGAAGGTATATATAGAGTGATAATTAGGACCGCCAAACGACATGAGGATTTGCCCCTGGAAAGGATGGGAGTACTCTTGACCTACGGGAATCAGCAAGAGTACTGACAGAAGCTTTCTACCCGGACGATTTAGCGGAAGAGGATACACTCGACCATCGACTGACAAGAGAGCAGGCTGAGCTTGTCAACAGGTTAGTCTCTGACGAAACAGAAGGACCCACCGTTCACTATGGAGGAGCTCCAATTGCGACCGAATCATTAACCTACCGAAGGCCCCGGTGCTGATGGCTTTACCGCCGACATCTGCAGTCATGCTATATCCTGTGATCCGGAGTTTTTCCTATCACTGATCAACAAATGCCTAGAAATGGAGCACTTCCCGACCCTTTGGAAAGAGGCGACGGTAGTGGCACTGCGTAAGCCTGGGAAGGAGAACTACACTAACCCCAAAGCATACAGGCCAATAGGATTGTTGCCAGTGATGGGAAAAGATACTGGAGAAGCTGATTGTGAGTAGGCTGAAGTGGCACATTCTACCAACGATGAGTTCCCGTCAATACAGTTCATGCCCCAAGCACTGAGGACTCCTCTATGTTCTAGTTAACTATATACGCCAAAAATAGAAGCCCGAAAGAAGATGGTCGCAATGGTATCTCTGGACATAGAGGGCCTTTGACAACGCATGGTGGCCTGCGATTAGAGTCCGCTTGGCACAGGAAAAGTGCCCAATTAATATCCGGAGAATTCTTGACAGCTACTTACGTAACAGAAAGGTCACAGTCAGATATGGAGGGTTGAGCATACAAAGGATGCCACAAAAGGCTGTGTGCAGGGATCGATTGGCGGCCCCATTTTGTGGAACTTGCTCCTTGACCCTATTAAAAGGACTCGAACGTCGAGGCGACTATTGCCAAGCGTTTGCTGACGACGTTGTCCTCGTTTTCGTTGAAACTCTGCTCTGGAAATAGAAAATCAAGCCAATGCCGCCCTTGCCTATGTTCGGGATTGGGGCATCAAAATAAGCTCATTTTGGTCCATCAAAGACTAAAGCCATGTTAGTCACCCGAAAGCTGAAGTATGATGTTCCAAGACTGAGGATGGGTGGGGTCGACATTGGCATGTCTGATGACGTAAAGATCCTGGGACTTCACATCGATAGCAAACTCACCTTCAATAGAAAAGCATGTAGTGGAGGTGAGTAAGAAAATATCAACATATATAAGCTTGAACTTTCTAGAGCAGCAAGGGAACTAGCTGGGCCTTTACCCGAAGTCATCCGCATTATATACACCGCGACTGTGGAGCCAGTGTTTAAATGCACTTACTCCAGTGTATGGGCACCGGCGACAAGAAAATAGGGTGCAAAAGCAGCTGAACAATGTCAGAGGGTTTTGCTCAAAACTAACAGCGGCATACAAAACTGTTTCCTTAAATGCCGCCTTGGTGCTGTCAGGTTGCTCCCCTTGATCTCAGAATTAGGGAGCAGCGTCACTCTATGAAGTCAAGAAGGGGTACACTGGGAAGGCCTTGGAGATAGAAGTGGAACAAGTTGTTGCATACGACAACCTCCTCACCCAGCGGAACATATGAGTCTGGGTTTCATAAGTTTGATGAACCAAGAGCAAGCTGATTGCCAAAATACTCAAACGATTCGAGTATATACGGATGGCAGTAAAATTGATGGCAAGAAAAGGTCGGGGCAGCGCTGTCCTTATGGAATAGCGAAGCAGAGATCAAAGCCGTCAAATTGTTGTCACCGTACTGCACAGTATATCAAGCGGAACTTCTGGCCATATGCACAATACACGGACGATATTAGAACGTCAAGAAATGAGTTTTGGCATATACAGCGACTCGAGATCAGCCTTGGAGACGGTCATCAACAACGCCTCATCGCACCAACTTGCCGTTCAATCTCGTGCAAATATCAAAGCTGCCAAACTCAGAACAAACATATATCCTTGTTCTGGATCAAAGCCACGATGTGGAATTGAAGGCAATGAAAGAGCTGACAAACTGGCTAAAGGAGGCAGCACTAAAGATCAAAACAAAGCCCAACTATGACCTCTTCCCGGTTTCATTCGCCAAGCAACAAATCCGTGAGAAGTCGCTTGAGGAATGGAACCGAAGATGAACAAACCAAACAGCCTCAACAACAAAGATCTTCCTTCCGCACGCAGCAAATGCATATAGGATTGTGAGAGAGATCGAACCCACTGGTCAATGCTGACACAGGTGTTGACAGGGCACGGCGGGTTCTCCGAGTACTGCATAGATTCAAATGCAAGGAGGCCCTGCGTGCGCCTGTGGCGACGATAAGGTGGAAAGTGTGATCCACCTTATCACAGAATGTCCAATGTACAGCAGAGAGAGAATGGACATGGAGATAGAAATAGAAATAAAAATAAGCAGAAATAATATACCCAGAAATTATTAGAAATAAGGAATCTAGGGATAAGTTTATCAGTTTTGTAAATACATAGCCAGCAAAGTAATAAATAAGAATAAATAATAGGTAGTAGTAAACAATAAGAAGATTAAATCAATTATACACTATACAGTACTATGTTAAGTTATATATACATATACACTTATATGTAATAATAATAAAAAAAAAAAAAAAAGGGTATAATAAATAGAAGAGTAGTAAATATAAGTTTATATCCTAACTATAGCGATAACGAAAATTAGATATAGATAAATGATAAGTACATAGATATTAAGGAAAAATTGAAATTTTGTTATATATCAACGCAATAAAGAAAATGTTTATTTTTTAAAGTGGACGTGTAAATATTAATAGTTTGACATATATGTAATGATTAAAAGCACAAAAAGTCCCTGACGATACATGTCAGGGGAATATATACATGCAGAGACAAAAATGGGGGTCACTAATATAAAAAAAAAAAAAAAAAAGTTGTTTGAAAAAAAAAAAAAAACCTGTTTTGAGAGCGCGCGGAACACCGGGCGCGCTCTCCCTCTTGACTCATACGAGCGACAGACCTCCCAGTCCATCACTCGAGTCGTAAAGGGGAATCGGTAATACCTACGCTCTCCTCATCCTGCGGCAGCTGTGGAAGTGGTCCAGAGATATGGGACGCTTCCTCCTCCATCGGCTGGCTGGTCCAGTTTGCCCGAGGTAGCAACGGGCAGACCGGCCTTTCCTGGCCTTGGAAGGCGCTTTGCAAGCCTTCCCCATCCTGGTCCGCCGGTTTCTTTGCGGCGACGCACACGGCACAACGCGGGGTAGCCCGGAGCATGTTGCCGCCTTGTGGCCAGGTTGACCACATCGGCAGCCTGCTCCCGTCGATCGGTGCGTCGCACTGGGCCCTCGTGCCCCGCCTCGAAACAGCGGGAAGCACCTAAGAGGTGAGGCTCCACGAGCTTCACCTCGGCTGCCACCCATGAGACCATAAGGCTTGCTGGCAGCCACCTGGCAGCAGCCACCGGGACGGCCTGGACCCAGGCCATCCCTAGGCCTGCGGGATATCGCAGGACCTCGCTGCACTTAATGGTGTCCTTGGGACAGCCGCCAGCCTTCGTCACCGCCGCTACTTCATCCTCTGCTGTGGTGGAGTCGTCAGACCGGACACCTTGACTTCAGCAGTCTTTGCCGGTCTGGATACTCGGACTCCTTTGCCCGCCGATTCAAGCACCTGGCTCAGATTTTGCGAGGCAGGCGTCCGCCTTTGCTCCGCTGTCTGCGCCGGGGATTTCGAACATCCGGAGGCCCCGTGGCGCAGATGCGGAAACTTATCTCCAGTTATACCGGGGAGGCTGGTTAATTTTCGCCTTCGCCTCGGTAATCACGTCGATGTAGGTGACGCCCGCCGCAGCAGCCTGAGGCTCTAGCGTCACCACAGCAGGATCGCCCGAAGGTCCGCCAATCTTGACCGCCCTTGGTTTTGCCAGCAATTTGATTCACCTTCCCTCCCTTGTTTTGAGCCCCTTCCTGGCCACCGTAGTCGGGGTTGGTCCATAACTCGGGGAACGGAGTGGCGAGGTCGAGACTCCAGTTGCCTTCTTTAGACTCCTTTACAGGCTCACTTTGTTTCCCTTTGGGGCGCTTCGGGGCCACAACGACCCCAGCTTCTGGCTCCCGATTGCCAGCCGCCTTTGCAGGCGGTTTTGCTTTAACCGGTGTCTGGGAAGGCGAAGAGCTGGAAGAGATACCGGGCAATGCTTCCGGCCTCTTGTCGGCCGCCAATGGGGGCGGAGGCGCTTCTCCGGCAGGCGGTCCTCAGGGCGGCAAATCTGGCGTTGATCATTATTTACTGGTCAATGATCGAGCGCTGGCTCTTCCTTGTCCGTTCCCTCGGTTTGTTGGCTGGGCCGGTCGCTTTTCATCCGCAGGTCAGCCACCTCCTTCCTCAGCTGCGACACTTCGCCTTGTAGGCGAGCATTGTCGGCCTGCAGCTTCCGCGTCTCGTCTGAGGTACAACGTCGCTGCAGAGTCTTGGTAACCTCGCGGCGTTCTCTGCAGCCTCTTTGAGCGCCTTCACCCAGATGCCCTTCAGGTTCTTTGACCTTGTTGCAGCCATGGTGATGACGCCCACGCTGTCCTCTACCCTCTTTTCTAGCTCCGCCGCCGTCTCGAAGTCGCCATCGTTGGACGACGACTCCGGCAGGGTTGTTATCCTGCCGGCGCGGAGCTGACGGGCTGAACGATATATCCGCCTCCGCCTCTGCCTCATCTCCGCTTCTTTAGCGGTCACCAACGCCATTTTGGCCTGGGCAAGGCCGACGTATTCCCCAGTTGTTGGGGTCGCCCTCGGCCTCTTTTGGCAGATATCCTTGCCGTACCCAAGCCGTGACCAGGGTGCATGATACGTCCATAGAAGGTCGTTTCGCCTGCCACTTCGTCTACCATCTTCAAGAGACTCTACGCTCAGCATAGCAAGTCGCTGTCGTCAATCGCTATCGCATATCGGTCGTTTTTGTATGATTCAGTTTTTCCATATTTGTTCCCACGATTATAGGACGAAATAAAATGTCGGTCCCCGGTGACGCCTATTCCGGGGACAAGGCTAAATACTGTGGGGGTCGCCTGGTACCCACAGGTTTTAAGACTTCGCTGTCTGATTTTATAGAGGTTTACTCCTCATAGTGTGCCAGTTAAGGCAAGCCCTCCGCTCCACTGCACTTCGACGTACCCATTATCACGTCATACTGGGGTCTTTGACGAAAGTACAGCGGGTTACGGCGCGCTGGGAGAGCCGACGTAACTCCCCAGTTTTGGACGGTTGAGTGCCCGGCGGCAGTGTAGTGCACCAACCCGTCCCTCCACTATGAGCATTAGGCACTGGAAACGATAAATCGTCGCAGTTCCTGTACCCACCATCATTTGTTGCCTTTCCCCGGATACAGAAATCAAGGAGAAATGCAACCTCCCACAACATCGACGGTTAAGTGCCGGCGGCAGTAAAGCGCACACCAGGCCCGTCCCCACACTATGAGCATTAGGCACTGCCAACGACGTATCGCCACCAGTTCCCAATGCACACCTTCATTTTGTTGCCTTTCCCCGGATACTTTGATCAAGGAGAAATGCAACCTCTACCACATTGGGCACAAGGCGGCATTATCGTCACCAGTGCCCAATGCGCCTATCGTTCGGTGCCTTTCCCCGGATACAGAAATCAGGAGAAATGCAACCTCCACCCTCGCATTGGGCACTGAGAACGACGTATCGTCACCAGTGCCCAATGCGCTAATCGTTCGGTTGCCTTTCCTCCGGATATGGAAATCAAGGAAATGCAGCCCCCGCCACTCCGCTGTGCCCTCCGCTTATCAGAGGGACGCATAGGTAACTATCCCCTGTCAGAACATTCGCCACTGGCAACAACGTGTCATCACCAGTGCCAGGGTGCACCGTCCCGGCGTTGCCTTTCCTCCGGATACAATAGTATCAAAGAAATTCAACGACCAGGCACTCGAGGAGGTTTTCTGACGTGGCACTAGCCTAACCTAACCTTTTTTTTCGTGGGGAAATGCCTGCGCATACCCGCTTGCGGACGGGGCGGGTTATGTCGGACTTACCGACTAAAACCCCACGGTGTTCCTTCTGCCCACTTGGTGCTGTGCATACGGGCGCGCGTGAGCATTCTTCCGCGTGCACAGCTGGCTTGCTGAACGCAGGCCCCGGCCATTTTAACCTTGCTTTTATGAGAGCGCGCGGGAACACCGGGCGCTCTCACCTCACTGACTCCATGTGGAACTACCCAGGACCTCCGGGCGCTCCGAGTCGAAATTCGGGGAAGTAGGTATGCTTACGCTTTTCCCCGGCGGCGGCTGCGGACTAGTCCGTGGTCGCAGGACAGTTCCTCCTCCATTGCTTCAACCGTCCCTTGCGACTGGTGGCCGGGTGCCTGGGTGGCATTAGGCGGACCAACCTTTCCCACTCTTGGGCGCGGCCTTACAGGCCCTTTGCTATCTTAATGGTCCGCCGGTTTGCTGGCTGCGACACACACAGCGCAACGCGGGTTGGCGGAGCACTGTGCCGCCAATGGCCAGATTCACCACAGCAGGCCTGGCTCCCCGATCGACTGCGGCAGCGCACTGAGCCCTCACATGACTAGGTTTCGAGGGCACCGGAAGCACCTCAGGAGTGAGAGGGCTCCACCAGCACAAACCACGGCGCTGCCACCCACGATACCATTAGTCGCCCATTGGCGGCTTCTGCTGGCAGCTGCCACGGGGCCCGCGGGCCAGGCCATCCCAAGGCCTGCGGGATATCGCACGACCTCCTGCGTTTCGCAGCCTCGCCAGGACTGACCACCCGCCTTCGTCACGGCCGTCACCGTCTCCACTGTGGCAGAGTCGTCCAGACCGGATACTTTGACCTCTGCGGTCTTCGCCGGTCTGGACACCCGCACCCCGTTTTCCCGCCGCGGCGAGCACCTCGCCAGTTTTTGAAACCGAGGGCGTCCGCCTTATCACCGCTGTCCGCGCCGGGAATCACCTCAAACCATCACGAGCCTGTGGCGCAGACGCGAAACCCATCTCGGTTATGCCGAGAGGAGGCGAGGTTTATCTTCGCCTTCGCCTCGGTGATGACATCAATGTACTGGTGACTCCTGCAGCCGCGGCCTCCGGCTCCAGGGTCACCACCACAGCTGACGATCGCGGAGTCACAGCACGACCACCTTTTTGCAGGTTTGCTGGGACTCATAACCGCCTTTTTCCCTCCCTTTTCTTCCAGCCCCTTTTTGACAGCCAGTATTCCATGGTTCATTTATGGCCTGGCGTGTCGGTGGTTGTGATTGGGACACTGCTGTCTTCTGGGTCTCCTTTGTGGGTTCGCTCCGCTTTCCTTTAGGAGGCTTCACGGTTTTAGAACCCCCTGCGACAGTCGCTTTGGCCGGCGGCCTCGTGATTGCCGGGACCTGGGAAGGCGATGGGCTGGGTGAGGTGCCGGGCACTGAAACCTCCCTCGTATCTGCCGCCAGTGGAGGGCGGAGGCGCTTCTCTGGAAGGAGGCGATCCTCAACGCCGCAAATCTCGCGTTGATCATTGACCCACCTGATCAATGATCCGAACGAACGAAGCTCCTCTTTACCTGCCCGGAACTGGGCCGGGTTTGCTGGCCTGCTCCACTTGCATCCGCAGGTGGGCTACCTCCTTCCTGGCTGCGAGACTTCACCTTGGAGGCGAGTGTTGTGGCTTTGGCTTCCGCGTTTCGTCAGAGGTACAGCGTCGTGGAGAACTGAGTTACGCCTCCGTCACGGTCTCCGCAGCCTCTTTAAGCGCACGAACAGAAGTTGCCTTAGGTTCTTTGACCTGAATTGCTTAATATGTTGATATAACACCAGCATGTATCTTCTCTAGGTCTGTTGCCGCCTCGAAGTCGCCATCGTTCACGATGACGACTCCAGAAAGGAGTAGATTTGCCGGTACAGGAACTTTCGAGTCGCCGCAACAATCTTCGCCTCTGCCTCCACCCTCAGTTCCGCTTCTCGAGCTGACACCAACGCCATTTTGCCTGGGCAAGGCCTACGTACTCCCCCTGTTGTTGGGGTCGCCCTCGACCTCTTTTGGCAGATGTCCTTGCCGTACCCAAACTACCACTGTCATGGCCCGTAATCCGGACCAGAGCTAGAAAATGCGTCCATAGAGGACGTTTCCTCCGCCGCTGATCTACCATCATCAAGTGACTCCACACTTATCATAGAGTCCTGTCATCATCACTATCCATGTCCGTTATGCATTTTGCTTGTTTTGTATATTCATTTTGATTCCCACGATAAAGGTCGATATAAACGGTCGTCCCGAACACCTATTACCGGAGACAAGGCTGCATGCTGTGGGGTCGCCTGGTACCCACAGGTTTTAAGACTTCGCTGTCTGGTTTTATAGGTGATCTTCTCGCGGGCCGGCCAGATAAGGCAAGCCCTCCCGCTCCACTGCACCTCATGCCCCATGGTCGTCCCAGCGCTGGGGTCTTTGAAGAAGAGTACAGCGGGTTACGGCGCGCTGGTGGAGCCGGCAATAACTCCCCAGTTTTGGACAGTTTGTGCCCGGAGGCGGTGTTATTTTACCAGGCCGTCCTCGCTGAGCAGTAAGGCACTGAAAGCGATATATCGTCGCCAGCTCCTAATACCCACCATCATTGTTGCCTTTCCCCGGATACTTTGATCAGGGAATGCAACCTCCACCCGCGCATTGGACACTGAGAACTGACGTATCGTCACCGAACTTAATGCGCACCATCATTCGATTTGCCTTTCCTCCGGATATGGAAATCAAAGGAAATGCAACCCTGCCACTCCGCTGTGCCCTCCGCTTATCAGAGGGACACGCAGAGCAGCCTATCCCCCCCTGTCCAGATCATTCGCCACTGGCAACAACGTATCATCACCCAGTGCCCAGGGTGCACCGTCCGGCGTTGCCTTTTCCCGGATACAATAGTATCAGAGGAAAATTCAACGACCAGGCACTCGAGGTTTTCTGACGTGGCACCCCAACCTAACCTAACCTAACTAACCTAACTAACCTAACCTAACCTAACCTAACCTAACCTAACTAACCTTTTTTTTTTTTTTTTTTTTTACATGGGGAAATGCCTACGCATACCCACCTGCGGGGCAAAGGGTGCGGAGTTATGTCAGTCTCGCACCGACTAAAACCCCATGGTGTTCTCCATCGTCGCGTATGGCGGGGTCGCAGGAACGCTTTCGCACATCCGCGACCCGCCTGCGCCGAACATTTCAGACGGCCCCTTCTCGGGGGACATCTCCCAGCCTAGCCTAACCTAACCTAACCTAGCCTAACCTAACCTTTTTTTTTTTTTTTTTGGCGTGGAAATGCCTACGCATACCCACATACTCAGGGAAAAGGGGCGGGTTATGTCGGACTCCGCAAATAAAACCCACGGTGGTCGCCACCAACTTCGCGGGGGTGGGATCTCCGTTAGGAACGCAACCGCAACCCCCTGCGCTTCGCTAGGATAAGCCCGTCCGGGGGCGTGCGTGAAGATCGCACCCCAGAACCCTCCTGGAACTATCCGCGACGACACGGGGTACCACGTCGATGCCGTCGTCCTCCTCAGGGTCGCTCATACTGGACGGTCAGGAATTTTATCCGATCGTCAGCGACCCGTAAGGGCCCCGTTTACGGTAGGGGATCACCGATAGGAGGAGCCGTGACGAGGCGCGCGAGCGCAACGTCGGCAAATCTCCAAACAGGATCAGTCCTCTCTGTCCCGCTCGGCAGCCTCCTTTCGGAACCATTACGGTCGCAGAAGGCTACGGCCCTCCACGCCGATTCCCGCGCAGCATCGCCGGCTGACTACTGGCACGGGGACAGGTTCCGTCCGATGTGACCGACCAAGACCCGCCACTCAGCTTCTCTACGCCGGGCAAGCGGCGGCGATGTGCGATGTCACGGAGTCTTGGTCGTTGCCGCCACAGTGGAAGCAATTCGCCGTCGCCTCGCGACCGATCTTACACCAGGTAATCACCGAAACAGCCGTGCCCGGTCACCTGCATCAAGTCTGTAGGTGAGTCTTCCTCCTCGTGCTTTCATCCAGGCTTCGAAGACCGGCGGGAATGCTCCGACGACGCGTTTGCGCGCATTCTCCTCGCGTTACGCGCGCCACCCGTCGATACATCGTTCCACTGCCGTTTTACCGCCTCCGGCGCCTCTTTATGGCTCGCCACCACCGCTCTGGCGGACGCGAATCGGTGATACACCCTCGCGTCCATGTCGCCAGAATATCCGAAGGTGGAAGCGAGCCAGGTTATCTACACCTCGAACGATACCGTCCGGTATCCTCGTGACCAGTATGTATCGCTGGACGCTGTAGATCTTAGTCCTACAGCGTCGGATGGCACCAACCTCTTCGCCCATACGGAGCCCCATAGGGCTACGGGATCGTACGACCCCGGCATAAGGCGGCGAACTTCACTCGGTCCCCGAGATTGGGCGGTCTGTGCGCACCCGCTTCACCCTCTCGGAGAGTCCGGGGGACCAGGCGCTCGAAGTGCTCTTCGAAGCCCCAGCGACTGTCCAGGGTGAGGCCCTGCGGGTACCGTAGCCACGCCCGCTGACTTCCGACTCTCACCTACTCGGACGCACGAGTCGGGTGGTTCCCTGCTCCGCAGCGGTTTGTGGAACCATAGCGCCTCGGTCTTGTGAGCGCTACCTCGAGATCCCAACTCGTGGACTTTGGCGGCGGCGATTTCCGCCCCAAGCTCGGCGAGGCTCCTTGGTCCTCGAAGGTCCCCGCTGGCGACCACCAACGTGTCGTCAACGTAACGAACGACATATACGCCAGCGGGAGCTCGACTCTGGGGAACAGAGTCGTAGGCGAGATTCACAGTAACGGGCCCAAACCGACCCCTGCCACCTGCCAGTTCTCCGCTTAATGAGGGACACGCAGAGCAGCTATCCCCTGTCGATCATTCGCCACTGGCAACAACGTATCATCACCAGTGCCCGCAATTGTCCCGGCGTTGCTCTTTTCCCCGGATACAATAGTAACAAAGGAAAATTCAACGACCAGGCACTCGGGAGGAGGTTTTCTGACGTGGCACCCCAACCTGGAACCTTAACCTAACCTAACCTAATCCAACCTAACTCTTAACCTAACCTAACCTAACCTAACCTAACCTTTTTTTTTTTTTTTTACATGGGGAAATGCCTACAAGAGCACCATCTGCGGGGCAGGTTGCGTCGGACTCGCACCGACTAAAACCCCATGGTGTTCCTCCATCGTGCCGCGTATGGCGGGGTCACGGGAACGCTTTCGCACACATCCGCGACCGCCTGCGCCGGCTACGACCAGACGGCTCCCTTCTCCGGGGAGGACATCTCCAACCTAACCTAACCTAACCTAACCTAACCTAACTCTAACCTTAGCGTGGGGAATGTTTACGCATACCCGATATTCCCTCGCGGGGCAGGGCGGGTTATGTCGGACTCGCACCGACTAAAACCCCACGGTATCGCCACCAACGCTCGCGGGGTCGCGGATCTCCGTTAGAACGCAACCGCAACCCCTGCGCTTCGCTGGGATAGCCTGTCCCGGGGCGTGCGAAGATCGCACCCCCAGAACCCTCACGGGTCCTATCACGACGCACATGGTACCACGTCGTGCCGTCGTCCCTCCTCGGGGTCGCTCATAATTGGGACGGTCGGAGCCCCCACTCGACGTCAGCGACCGTAGGGGCCCCTGCCGGTAGGGGATCACCGATAGAGGGCCGTGACGTGGTGCGCGAGCGCCGCGTCGGCCCCTGTCTCCGAGCAGGATCGGTCCTCTCTGTCCTGCTCGGCAGCCTCCTTTCGGACCATTACGGTCTCGCAGAAGGAGGCTACGGCCCTCCACGCCGATTCCCCGCGCAGCATCGCCGACACGACTACTGGCAGGACAGGTTCCGTCCGATAGCTGTGACCGACCAAGACCCGCCGCTCGGCTTCCCACGCCGGGCAAGCGGCGAGCGTGTGCGATGCGGAGTCTTGTCGTTGCCGCCACAGTGGAAGCACCCGCCGTCGCCCGCGATCGATCTTTTGATACAGGTAATCACCGAAGCAACCGTGCCCGGTGATCACCTGCGTAAGTCTGTAGGTGAGTCTTCCTCCTCGTCGCATCCAGGCTTCGAAGACCGGCAGGACGTTCGACGACGCTTCAGGCGCATTCTGCCTCGCGGGAGCTTGCGCGCCACGTCGCGAATGCGATACGTCGTTCCTGCCGTTTTACCGCCTGAGTTCTTTCTGGCTCGCCAACACCGCTTCGGCGTAGGACGCGAATCCGGTGATACACCCCGCGTCCATGTCCGCCAGAATATCCAGAGGTGGAAAGCGAGCCAGGATTGTCGCCGCCTGAACGATACCGTCCGGTATCCTCGTAATGACCTGTATGGCCATCTTGACGCTGGACGCTGTAGATCTTAGTCCTACAGCGTCGGATGGCCAGCCTCTTTCGCCCATACGGCGCCCCATAGAGGGCTACGGACGTACGACCCCGCATAGAGGCGGCGAACTTCCTCACTCGGTCCCCGAGATTGGGCAGCAGTCTGCATAGCACCCGCCACCATCCGTGACCAGGTGCCGAAGTGCTCTTCGAAGCCCCAGCGACTGTCCAGGGTGAGGCCTAGGGTACTTCATGCGTACCGCCCCACTCTGACTTCCGACTCACTCTGCTCGGACGCACGAGTCGGGTGGTTCCCCTGCTCCGCGGCAGTTTCAGGGAACCATAGCGCCTCGGTCTTGTGGAGAGGCGCTACTCCAGTCCCAACTCGTGGACTTTGGCGACGACGATTTCGCCCCGCTCGGTGCGAGCTCCTTGGTCCTTCCGGAAGGAGTCCCTCGCTGGCGACTCACCAACGTGTCGTCAACGTAACAGACGACATATACGCCAGCGGGAGCCTGACTCCGCAGAACAGAGTCGTAGGCGAGATTCCACAGTAACGGGCCCAAAACCGACCCCTGTGGAACCCCACACTGGATCTCCTCCGATCCTCGTACCGTCTCGGTCCATGTACAAGATGTACCTGTCGCGCAAGTAGTCCGCGATCACGTTTGCAGGTGGGGGAAACACCATGGTGTAAAAGTCCCCCTTATCGCGTCCCAGGGCAGGGATACCAAAGGCGCTGACGATATTCAATGTTTATCGCCAACGCCACGCCGCCCCGGGACACAGCCTGCTCCGACAGGGAGCGGACGCGCAGAACCGCGCGTCGATGGTGGAACGCTCCCGTCGGAAACCGAACTGGTTTTCGGCGAGATCGACCGACACGCGACAGATGCCCGTTGAGGTGGCCGGTAAGAATTCTCGAATAACTTGCCAGCCCGTCCAACAGGCATATGGGGACGGTACGCAGAGGGAGAATCTGCGACTCTGGTCTGCCTTCTTCAAGAGGACCATCTGCCTCCTCTTCCAGGCCCTAGGGAACGAGGGATACGGAGGCAGTTGGTGAACAGCTGCCCAGCCTGTTCCCGAGGGTAGCCAGACTCAACACCCAGACCCGGCTGGGAATTTGTCAGGTCCCGGCGCGGTGTTCCGGCCTCCTCAAGGACCTAACCTAACCTAACCTAACCTAACCTAACCTAACCTAACCTAACCTAACCTAACCTAACCTAACCTAACCTAACCTTAACCTAACCTAACCTAACCTAACCTAACCTAACCTAACCTAACCTAACCTAACCTAACCTAACCTAACCTAACCTAACCTAACCTAACCTAACCTAACCTAACCTAACCTAACCTAACCTAACCTAACCTAACCTAACCTAACCTAACCTAACCTAGTGATGCCTCAAGACCAGCAATCTGGTGTAAGTCAAAGTTATATTCAGAACAGGGATCCTCTGATTATAGTGCGAGATGTGCTAGCTGTTCACACACGAATGAAGAAGTAGTGAAAGCACTTAAAAACAAAACAGTCACTTGCCGGGCAGACATCAAAAGAACAGGACGTGAGAATTGCAGCGAGGTACAGACGGAAAATGAGGAATCCGCACACACTACACACATCGTGTTGCAAGTCTCCCAGCAGTATGGCAGCGGCCTACTACGGCGGTCGAGCACACATAGATCTGCAACGTGCGGGTTGGAAGACCAGTCGCCGTTGATACAGTGCCCACTGTGCCTGATACGACACAGCCGAAGCCTCTGCAAGGATACTGTTGAAAAATGCAGTTACTGCGGAGGAGCCTCACAAGTGGGCAGAATGCGAGGAGCGACTTGCTGGTAAAAGCACCAACATGTTGCAACTGCACCCGGGCAAAAATAACTGGGTGCTGTCCACCACGGAACGGTGATAACCGAATATGTAAGGATGGCCCGCGCCACCACAGCGTATTGCTAAGGGGTCCAGACCTCAGCGCATCCAACGTAACTATCAATAATAATGGTCAGAGGCCTTACAGTATTCCAGGCCAACCTCCAACGAAAGGAATTAGCCACAGCAGAATTAATGATAGAAGCAGATAAGAGAAAAGTGGCCTTTGCACTGCTCCAGGAACCTTTATGTGGGCAACTCCAAAGTGTATGAAAAGTTACAGAGGGGTGAGGATCTTTCAGAGCACGAGCCAGGGAGAAGGGGCTGTCAAGGCGGCTATTGCTGTCGGCGACGATAATTCTGAGATACCCCAAAACTCACCACAAATAACATCGTGGTGGTGGGATCCGAACTCGCGCCTGGGAAATCGCTGTGGTTTCATACTACTTTGAGCCAGAACAACCCATATAGAGCCATACCTGGAGCAGTTGAAGAATATACAAAAGGAGTTACAGCCAAAATTGTTTTATTAGGAGGCGACGCAAATGCCAAGAATAGTTACGGTGGGGCGGCAATATTTGTGGATCAGAGAGGTGAAGAAATGTTTGGGACCATAGACGAAACAAGCCAGGCGGTGCTCAATGAGGAGATATCCCCACATTCGATACCATCAGAGGCACAAACGTTTCTCCAGCTTTATTGATGCTCTCACAGCCTGTTCTCATGAGATGCTCAACTTGGTAGAGGACTGACAGTGGACGAAACTATCACAAGTTCCGACCTCACAACACACTGACCTTTAACATCAGGCTTATTAAAGCAAAAAGGTAAGGAGCACACAAAGAACGACACGAATTTATGGCACCAAAAGGGCTAATTGATTCAATTTCATGAGAAGCTAGACCAACTGAAGGAGGAAAGCGCCATAAATAAGGAAAATCTGGGAAAAGTTAGAATGTAAAGGATTTGGATTCGACGGAGGGTATACTGTATTATCAAAAGGTATGTGAGGATACCCTACCGAAAAAGAAACTAAATCAAAACTTACCTTGCCGTGGATGTCCAGGGAGCTCTATCACTTGATGAAGAAAGAGGTCCTCACCAAGAAGCGACGAATCCGCTGTGCAGCCCCGGCCATGAGCGAAAGTCGTAGAAGAGTACCTGCAAATAAAAAGAAAATTATGAGAAGGAGGTTAAAAAAGCGCAAATCGAAAGCTGGAAAGGGTTCTGTGGGGAAACAGGATAAGGAGGGAGTATGGGAAGGAATCTATAGGGTGATGAGGTAGGACCGCCAAACGACAAGAGGATTTTGCCACTGGAAAAGATGGAAGAACTTTTTGACCTAGGGGACTCAGCAAAAGTACTCGACAGAGCCTTCTACCCGGATGATTTTAACGGAAGAAGATACACCTGACCATCGATTTGATAAGAGTGGAAGCTGAGCTCAATAACGTCAGAGAACACGATGGAGTTGCGACCTCCGTTCACTATGCAGGAGCTTCGAACTGCGACAGAGTCGTTTAACCCAAAGAAGGCCCTGGTGTTGATGGTTTCACTGCCGATATCTGCAGTCATGCCATCTAGTGATCCAGAGAGTTTTTCCTATCACTTGTCAACAAATGCTTCCAGAGCTGGAGTACTTTCCGACTCTTTGGAAAGAAGCGACTGTAGTAGCACTGCGTGTAAGCCTGGGAAGGAAAACTACGCTAACCCCAAAAGCCTACCGGCCAATAGATTGCTGCTAAAGATGGAAAGATACTGGAGAAGCTGATTGTGGGTAGGCTGAAGTGGCATATCCTCCCAGCGATCAGTTCCCGCCAATACGGATTCATGCCCCAAAAGCACTGAGGACTCTCTATGCCTTAGTGAACCACATACGCCAAAAAGATCGAAGCGAAAAAGATTGTCATAATGGTATCCCTGACATGAGGGGAGCTTTGACAACGCATGGTGGCCTGCGATCAGAGTCCGATTGGCACAGGTAAAGTGCCCAATTAACATCAGATAGATCTTGATGTTACTTGCACAACAGAAAAGTCACTCGTCAGATATGGAGGAGCTGAGTATATGAAAAAATGCCAATGAAAGGCTGTGCAGGATCTATCGGCGGTCTCCATTTATGAAACCGCCCTTTGACCCTCTAATACAGGGATTTGAACGTCGTGGCGACTATTGCCAAGCGTTTGCGGATGACGTTGTCCTGGTATTCGATGGGAACTCGGCGCAGGAAATAGAACGACAGGTCAATGCTGCCTCGCTTATGTTCGGATCAGTATCAAGAATAAGCTGAACTTTGGTCCGTCAAAGACCAAAGCCATGGTAGTCACCCGAAAGCCGAAATATGATGTTCCAAGACTGAGGATGGGTGGGGTTGACATTGGCATGTCTGGATGACATCAAAAACTTTATCTCCACATCGATAAAGCAAGCAAACTCACCTTCAATAGACACGTAGTGGAGGTGAGTAAGAAAGCTATCAATATATATAAGCAGCTTTCGAGCAGCCAGAATTAGTTGGGGCCTTCCACCCGGAAGTCATCCGACTTATATACACCGCGACCGTGGAGCCGGTATTTTGTATGCCTCCAGTGTGTATGGGCACCGGCTACGAGAGAAAAATAGGGTGCAAAAAGCACAACAATGTCCAGAGGGGTTTCTGCAAAATTAATAAGGGCATATAAACTGTCTCCTTAAATGCAGCCCTGGTTCGTCTGGACTGCTTCCACTCGACATCCGAATTAGGAGGCGGCAACTCTCTATGAGGTCAAGAAGGAGTACACTGGGCAGAACTGGGGGATAGAGAAGTAGAACGAGTGGTTGCATATGACAAACCCCCCATCCGGCTGAACATAAGGAGTTTGAGGTTCATGAGCTTGATAAACTACATCAAGCCGATTGGCCAAAACAACCAAACAATCAGAATATATACGGATGGCAGTAAATTGACGGTGGGTCGGAGCAGCGCTGTCCCTATGGAACAACGAAGCTGAGATCAAAGCCATCAAGTTGAAACTGTCACCGTTGCACGGTATACCAGGCTGAACTTCTGGCCATAAGTGTACAGCCATCATCCTGACACGCCAGGAAATCCGTTTGGCATATGCAGCGACTGAGATTCGCACTGGAGACGGTCATAAATAACGCACCACACCATCTCTGCCGTACAATCGCGTGCAACATAAAGGCCGCCAAACCTGGTGAATAAGGATATATCCCTCATTGATCAAGGCGCATGCCGGATTGAAGGCAACGAAAGAGCTGATAAATTGGCAAAAGTGAGGGCAAAACAAATTAAAACCAGCTCCAACTATGACCCTTCCCGGTTTCATTTGCTGGAACGACAGATCCGTGAGAGGTCGCTTGAGGAATGGAACCGAAGATACGAGACAAGCCAAACAGCCTCAACAACTAAGATCTTCCCGCCGCATCATGGCTAATGCATATAAGGATTGTGAGAGAGATTGAACCCACCGGGTGTAATTGACGCAGGTGTTGACAGGGCACGGCGGGTTTTCCGAGTATTTGCATAAATTCAAATGCAAGGAGAGTTTGGTGTGCGCTCTGTGGCGACGATAAGGTGGAAAGTGTGATCCACCTTATCACAGAATGTGCCATGTACAGCAGAGAGAGAATGGATATGGAGATAGAATTAGAAATAAAAATAAGCAAAAAATAATATACACGAAATTATTAGAAATAAGGAATCTAGGATAAGTTTATTAGTTTTTGTAAATATATAGCCAGCAAAGTAATAAATAAGAATAAATAATTAATAATAGTTAAGTTATACATACATATACACTTATATAATATTAATAATAAGAAAAAAAAAAAAAAAAGAAAAAAAAAAAATAATAGAAGGCTGGGATAGAAAAATATAAGTTTATATTTTTAACTTTAGCGATAAAGAAATTAGATATAGATGTACAATAAGTACATAGGTATTAAGGAAAGATAGAAATTGTAATTTTATAAAGCGCAATAAAAGAAATGCTTATTTTGGTAGTTGATACGTAAATATTAAGTATAAAATGATTAAAAAGCATTAAAAGTCCCTGACGATACATGTCAGGGGAATATACATGCGAGACCCCCAGAAATGGGGTCACAATATACAAAAAAAAAAAAAAAAAAAAAAAAAAAAAACCTAACCTAACCTAACCTAACCTAACCCGACCTAACCAAACCTAACCTAACCTAACCTAACCTAACCTAACCCAACTCTAACCTAACCTAACCTAACCTAACCTAATCCCAACCTAACCTAACCTGCAACCTATCCCAACCCTAACCAACCTAACCTAACCTAACCTAACCCAACCTAACCTAACCTAACCTTAACCTAACCTAACCTAACCTAACCTAACCTAACCCCAACCTTAACCTAACCTAACCTAACCCAACCTAACCTAACCTTAACCTAACTCTAACCTAACTTCAGTCCCACGCCGACGTTTGACCCGTGCGCCGCGTTCCGAAGTCGCTCCACGCTTTAAAATCGTGAAAAATAAGCAAAGTGTTCGAATATTATTGTATTATACATCAAAAGATGCGGAAATTTGTGTAGTATAAAGTAGTGAAATTGATTGGTGAAAAAGTGTATGTGCAAACCAGAATTGGACAAAACAGTGTTTTTACAACTTACCACGTGGTGCAAACATAAACCAGCATACGCTACTTGATTAGTCGCTGACCTCCATGTTTTGGTTCTCTCGAAGAGTCTGGCGAAAGGTCATTCCAGCCAAGTATCGATTCTGGAAAGAGAATAAAAAGTTATAAGACTTAAAATCAAAAACAGGCTATGGTCGGATCCTCAACCGGTGCTGTGCGGTGTTTTTCTTTATTCAGTACTGATAGCCCATCACCCCAGCTTTAATCAGAGCTATCAACATCTATCCGGACACTAAAAACTACGGATCTGGCAACAATTATAAGGTGGGTTAGTGCGCGAATTCCGGATGAACGGCTAAGAAACTTCTCAAAATCTACCATCCTTAAAAGCCTGATTTCTGGTCCACTATTCGAGATCCGGAGGGCGAAAACAGTGCCAACGGAGTGTGGCTGTAACATATGAAGCACCAACAACCCGGAGCAAACTGCCAGACCTATAATTAAGAAAAACTGTACTTTACGTCCTTTTCAAATGCACAAAGGCGTAACTTAGCACCAAAATTCTGGGATTAGTTGTTAAAGGAGACCTAGGTGGTTAAGACATAGTTGATAGTTGTACATTTCTGTTTGATGCGTGCAAAAACTCGGAACCTCTGGTAGAAGGACAAAAACAAGTAACTTAACGGTGTTAAGATTAAAGAAAGTTCCAAACAAAGAAAACTTTTTTATCTCTTAAATTTTTAAAATGTTTTACGCAAAAAAACAAAATGCTGAAGCCTTCTCCTCGTGGACTCATTGGAAAGGCACCTATCAGACAATCGAGCGAACCGGACCAGGCGTTTTCGTTGCTTGTAAAATATAAAAGTACTACTTAACATCTAAATTTCATTTACTATTTGTTGAAGTGGAAACCTAGGACTTAAATATAGCTAAAAAGTGGGACAATGCATAGGTCTAGTGCGTAAATATCAAGGGCAAAAGTGAAAGAACTATATAAAGATATAGAGGCTACAAGGTAAATATGCAACAGTGCCAAGATCGAAAAAGTTTTCTAAACAAAAGAAACTTTTTATACGAATCTCTGAAGTCTTTACACAGAAGGGATAAGAACTAAAACCCCTACCTGTGGAACTCGTTAATCAGACATCCCCACCCCCAAATAAAGGATAAATAATGTCTGAAAGCAGAACAGCGATGCGGTGCTTCGTCATAAGCCTCAAACGAAACGAAAGAACTCATCCCTACAAGGAGGGTGTAAGCCTCCGGAAGACCGCCATCATGGGGGCGCAAGAAGCGGGTTCAATCAAGATACTAACCCAGCTGGGCTCGAACTCAGAACGAAACAAACTTCAGGGGACCCGAACTAGAGACATGCCGACAGCAGACGGAAGATGAATGGTCCGACGCAGACAGCACTGTAGCGGTGGTAGAGCAACGTCTTTATCTGGAAGCGGTGGCATCACATGGACAGCATTTAATGCGCGCAAACCGAGCTGTGCAAGCGGGAAGAATCGCTTAGAGGCCGGGAACGCATGACGCGAAGGCCGAAGTTCGCGAGGTGCCTACAGGCGCTATGCGAGATCGCGCGTATAGCTCGGACTCTCGATCAGGCATGGGTGGCACTCGAACAGAACGCGCACTAAACGGCCAAGGGAATTGGTGCGTTGTGAGGAAACGCACCTCATTCGGGCTCTGCAGTCGAGAGCACAAGACTAATGAAGCATCGCCGAACTGTCTATACAAACCGTGAAGACATAAGAACCGAAGCTCGATTTCAGGTTAGGACGACCCAATAAAGAATAACCCAAACCGCGCTACACAAGGACCTCAAAGGCACATCGCTCCCTTCCACTTTCTGCACTCCCAAGGATAAAGAACGGAACCAAAACAAACAACGCACAACAAGAACGAAGCGGTGGAAGCGCTCAGCAGGAAAACAAGCGCTGTCGAGGAGCAACTTCGTGGAATGGGGTTGATCGAACGATGGCACGACGAAGGCAACGCGAGGAAACAAATTTCAGGAACCGAAGATCCCACCGCGCAGTGATCAATAGCCAAACAATGTCGAACCTGCTCTCAGCTGTCCTGAAATGAAAGATTCGAGGTCTGTGGGGTGCGGCTGAAACATCGCGTCACAAAACTCTTCTCTCACCAGGGGCAGAGTTGCGGCAGGCTGCGGGAACTCACTTCAGCCGGTGCTGAACATTAAAGAAGCCAAAGTGACATGAATGAGCTAAAAAGACTGCAGTGCCTGGCACCGAACCTACAACAGGGAGACGCCGGAATTAAGCATTGCATCGCTCACGGAAACCAGGCGGCAGCTGGCGGTCTATGTCAGCACCTATAAAACAGCCGTGGAAGCGGCAACAGCGGACAAAGACGCAGATCAAGAAGGAAATCAATGGCAGCTGGTAGGGCACGACGCATCCAGGCAAAGGAACACCGAAGAAATAAAACCCAGCACCGGCGCGGGTATAGCTCATGTGAGTCCATAGATCCTGCTACAAGCGGAACATAATCAGGATCAAAGACGGGGAGTAGACGTAGTCGATAAAGGCATAGGCGTCCCACGGGTCCGCAAGGCAAAGACCAGCGGGTCATAGTGAGCTGCAGACGGCAGAGAAGAAGAACTTCAGCGACGCCCTCACACAAGCTGACCGGACCCTCTCCGCAAAGGCACCTAAAGAACAAACCTCCACGAGATCCGGGCTAGTCGGACTTATTAAAGACTTGAGCGACTCGCGGCTCACCGACACCATAATAAGACAGAACAACACTCGCCGAGAGTTCGTACGTGTTCGAGCAATGAGAGTGTTAAGGCGGACCAAAAAGGCCGCAATGACACCTACAAAACAGTTCTGAAACTGACCCCAAATGTGGAAGATGTTGGTTAACAACATGGGATACAGTGGGCTACCAGATAATCACTGCCATGATGTCCGTCAAATATGTTTCCAGATGCCTGACTTCGGCGGACTGTGGGTACCAACAGGAAACCCACATACAAGGGACTGCCCAGGCGCTCACGCTCTGGTGCGCAACTGCATCAACTCAGGAAAACCGCTTATACGCAGCTTACGCTTGGCAGGTGCGACCACTGGAAGTGGACACTGGCACGGTAGAGTCAGTACTGCTAAAGGCGACGATACCAGCAACACACGGGCCAGCCTGGCAAAGAATTATGCAGGCAAATCCTGAGCAGGGGCTGCTGCTACAAAGATCTTATGGCAGCGGCCAGAAATCAATTAGCAATATTATTGCTTCAGAAGAACCTACGCGGAAGGGCCGTCTGTCGCAACGTCGCGAAACCAGGCGCGGGCTAGGACCCGTTCGTCAGCAACCGTCGTGCTGCGGATCAAATCAAATACGCGCAACCAAACCATCATCACTAATAACAACATAGTGAAAATGCGCCATCCCAGAATACTGACATTGGAGTGATTAACGCCTACGAGGGAGCAAGACATAGAGGAGAGCCGCCGCACGTTGAATCAATTCATTGAAGAGCTCGTCACAGCGGCAGGAGACCTGTGCTGGGGTCCTGGTGGGAAGCCCGTCAGCGGAAGACTCGAGGGGAACAGCCATCACTTGACTTCCACCTGGCACAAAAGGGACTCTCTGTCCTCTAACAGGGCTGCTTACAAACCCCTTCCACAATCGGGCGGAAACGTATGCCGGCATTGTGGATGTTACCGCTGTATCAAGCCGATCTGCTTCCTGACACACATCGCGGCGGGCGCTGAATTCGCGACTATCGCATGCGATAATCTTCACACTAACTTTCGTGCAGCCTTCGACAAACTGGCGACTATAGGATTTAACGGCGTATTGGGATAAATTCAGCCATACGCTTTCCGGAGAACTGGCGAAACAAATTATTACAAGGAGAAACAATATCCGACAGCATCACCCGGGTCGATCGTTTGAACACCTGTTTCACGGGTCCTTCGAACCATCTGTGCTTCTGCAGAATCCTCCATCCCCTAGAATCCAAGCGAACCACCTTCATCACTGGTGGAATCGAGACGCCAAATAAAGGGGCCGGTGATCGGGCTTTCGACGGAGGATCAGCGGCGCAAACACGCGCGAAGGTATATGGCGATCGCTGAGTACCTCAAGCAAAAAGAAAATTATAGCAGCAAATACAATCGGCAATCACGGAAAGCTGGAAGAATTTCTGGAAAACATGTGGGAGCGGGTCTATCGAGTGCTGAAAATCAGCGGAAAAAGACGACAAACAACTCTGCAGACCTCACTGGCGCGTATGCTTTCTCACCCGAGGGCTCTTCTCTTCTCACCGGGCACATTCTTCCCAATGGACCTTAAAGAAGCAGGTGAACCTGAACCGCTGTACGGTACATCGGCGAAAATCTTCAGGGCTGTCTCCGTCGCGGTCTGGCAAAATACAGGCTATTCACAGGCGAGGAAGTCTAAGTGTACTGAAAAATATGAATCCAAAACCGGAGAGGATGGATTCACATCCGGACGTGTGCATGAACTTCTTCCGTGTGGAACCGGGAGTTATGGTCACGTGTACAACGCCTGCCTGGATAGGGTGCTTCCAAGACTGTGGAAAAAGGCAATAATAAAAGTAATCCCCAGCCAGGAAAACGTTTACGCGATGCCAAAATCATTTAGACCCATGGAGCCCTACTCCCTGTCTTGAGGAAGATCAGCGAAAACTCTTCTGCAAACAGAGTATTAACATGGACACTCCAAAGGCACTCAGCCGAGGCAATACCAGCAGGGCCACAGAAGCGAGGAGGACGCTTACGATGCCCGACCGTGATCAAGACGGGTCTAAAGCGATCACGGTCGTGTCCCCTGAACCGAGGGGGCGTTCGACAACGCTGGCCAGCCATCTTATAAAAGCATCGACCCCGAGATCTCGGCGGTGCACAGCTATCTCTCAGATAGAACAATAGGAAGCTCAGATACGCAGGGCCAGAGCCGAAACTTCCAACAAGGGACATCAGGGATCCACCACCGGGACCGGAATATGGAATGTACAACTCGATCCACTACTGCAGGCATTAAAGGCCTCACCAGGGCCCGTACAAACCTTCGCCGATGACATATTAATTATCGCGACAGGAAGCCCAGCGCACGAAAGAATCTCAGGCCTTCGCAGTCATACAAAACTGGGGAGGGCCCACAAAATTCTGCCCGCCCGCCAAGACCCAAACTATTCTCATTACCAAGCGACTCGAAATACCGAAACTTAAAGGTGGTATTCGAGGGAACCGAGATTCCTCTTACTGAAAAGCGGCCTGAAAATTTTGGGTCTCACCATGGACTCAAATTTGAACTTTTGGCTGAAACACATCCGGTAGGCATAAAGAGCAGTAAACATCTACAAATCTGTGTCTCAAGGGCGGCTGGCGCAGGTTGAGGCTCAACAGCTGTATCTGCTCCAGACCATACACAACGATCGTAAGACAACGCTATCCTATACGCGGCAATCATGCAGGCTGAGACCAAGATGGGCGATGCAACGAAGAAACTCGACTTTGCTTTTATCACAGAGGGAACTACTGCCATTATTGCGAAGCCACGGTTCTTCAACTATAGCATCGGCGGGTTCTGGCGAACATCTTGCCGCTAGACATAAGGACAAAGACAACAGAAATCACGAGATAAAAACAGCTCCAGATTCCGAGGGAGGGACTGGAACGAAGGACAATGTATCGGCTTCCCCATCACGCGCAGAAAAGACACACAGGTGCTTAGAAATTAACACCACGGACGGCTTGGACCCAGGTTGCACGCAAAGATCAGACCCTCGCACGTCTACACCAGCCCAGGAAACAAATTGGAAGGAAAAGGTCAGGGCAGCGGTCTCCCATCTAGAGGAAGGAGATGAAGGGAAACTTTCAAGACTGACGCTCAAATAGAAAGTGCAGCGTATATCAAGCGGAACTGGCGGCCATTCGAAAAGGCGCTCCAGATATCGCATTAAGGAACGAACACGCAAATCACCCTTCTGAATAAGTCGGCTATTCGCAAATGTGGCAGAAAATATCCGCAACCGCCGAATCGCGCAAAATTATAGAGGAAATGGAAAATGGAGACTTCTCAACCCGCGGCTAGCCTGGATTAAAGCACACGGCCTCCCCAGAAGCAGAAAAGGCAGACGGAGCACAGAGGAGCGTAACAGATCAGTCCCCTCAGCACGACAGTTTCATACCGCAAAATTGATTGCAGAGGAACAATCAGCATCTGGCAGACGATTTTAACAATTACTCCGACAGGCTCAATAAAACGTTCTTCACTGTACAAACAGCACGCCAAGATCCTTGGGCGATAGTGCTCCATCATCGATCCTGGTATCTAACGGGACACGGTGGCATTAAATACTGCTGTTTGGGATTGCTCCCAGTCATTTTATTAATGCGACAACATAGCATCAAAACTTCCTCAGAATACATCCTGGTAGGTGCCTAGATTCATCTGCGTCGCTGTTCACGAGAACACAACATGGATCAGGACGAATTACCGGGGACAACTTTATTACGGATCGTGCAGAGCGACGAATGCAGAACACTCTTCGAATGCTGCCAAGATGCGCTGCGGCGGCGAGGCAACATCTACTGTGACCTGTTGAACTTATTTTGACAATACATATGCATTAATATAATAATTAAATAAATTAATGATTAAATTCTATTAATATTTATTATATATAAAATTACTCTCATCGTTAATTATAGAAAACGTGACATAATGCTATTCGCCAATATGTTTTATTTATTTTTTTTTACATTTAATTTGAAATAATTACCATAATAGCCATTAAATAATAATTCTGATTCCAATCATGCATATTATATTGTAATACGATTTTAATTACGGCAGTCAGAATACTGTCCGTTCCCTGCGAGAACAAATGGATAAAAAGCTACAATCTGATCAAAATTCAATTCAATCAACACGTTTCAACAAATTGTATCTCCAACTACCAATCTGGTTACCAATTAGATATGTACCAAATTTCATTCTTAACAAATCAATGCAATGTATTTTACTAATTCATGTATTATCAATGTAAACATTCAAAGCCAGACCGGAAGACGAAACATGAAAACTTGCTGCAGTATTTATCCATTAGAAATTAAAATTGCTTGCTAATAAATGGCAGCAGGGCCGGCTAAAAGCACGAGGTCAAAAAAAACAACCTAACTTCAACCTAACCTAACCCTGACCTAACCTGGCAACCTAACCTAACCTAACCTAACCTAACCTAACCTAACCTACTAACCTATTCCTTTTTTTTTTTTTTTCGTAGAATGCTACGCCCACCCTCGCGGGGACGAGCGGGTTATGAATGCGCCGACTAAAACCCCACCGGTGTTCCTTCTGCCTGATGCTGTGCATACCCAGATTGCGCTTTCGTGTCGCGTGCTGGCAGTGGCGTATGCATTTGGCAAATTAAACAGCGCGGACGGGCTGGCGCTCTCCGCCGACTCATTTTTTGGCTACGGACTTCCGGGTCCATAGCTCGGTGTATCGGGGCCGGAATGAGCGCGCTTACGGCTCATCTTCGTCGCGGCGTCGCAGGACTGATCCGAGGCGGCTGACTCCGACGCAACTCCGCGCTATCGCCGGTGGACATACTGCCTCGCAGTAGATGCGCGCTGCCCATGCTTACTCTCGGCACGTAACAAACATGGCGAAGACCACGACGGCGACGGTCTCTCGACTACAGCGCAAATTGCGGCACTTTCATTCCGCCATCGGTTACCTCTCAGCGTATTCGACGTATCCTTGGAGGCGTACGTCGGTGGTGACCAGCCCTCGTTTGGCTCCCAGCGATCAAGTGCAGGTACTTCGAAGCATCCATGCCCCAGAAAGCACCTGCGACCAGCGGAAAAATTGAGCCTCCACGTGAACGTCTATTCCAGCCACTGCGAGGACTGGACGATACTGCTATAATTGGTTTGGCGGGCTGTGAAGTGCATGCTGCGCCTCGCACCATGATACCGAGCGCTCACGCGCGCCCAGAAACGACGCTCGCCATCGCCTCTCCTCTTTGATGGTGGGCCGGCGCACCGCGATCAGCTCTCGCAAAGAACCGGACGCGAAACTTCGCCTCCAGTTCCCGGGAGGACGCCCGTACGCCGCCTCATTAAGGACGCGACGATACCAGGATCCTTTCGTTGCCTGGCATCAATACTCTGGTGCGAAAGGGTATCAGAGCATCCTCCGGTGCCCCCGTACAGCGCCATGGAACGCGCTGCAGAATACCAGAGCGCCGACAAACCGCATTCGGACCGCCGATATTTTGCAAAGCGCTGTTTCGTACGCCGCATAATACGGAGCAATAAGCCTGAGTACTCAGTTCCATCGGCCGTCCATTGGAATTGAATGTTTCATCTGGGACTTAATGCCAATCGATCACTTACCACGTCAGAACCGAGGGTGGCGTTCCGAGAGACCATGCTTCAGGCCTCAATGAACTTTTGTTGAGGGCACCACTCAAATTCCTTCGGATGACCCGCCTGCGTTGACTTCGCCTATGGCATGGTGCACTCCTATGGTGCCACGCCTGCATCACCAGGTGTAAATAATGAAGCGTGTAAGTTATAGAGGCCTCGCAGTAGGGGATGGCACAGTCGTAACCGATGTTCACAGACGGTCGAACCGAACCACCGGATTTTTACTGACTCTGCCGACTATGCCGCGTTCCGACTTACCACCAAACCTGCCGAGATACGTGCGGTAAATAAGCAACAGGTGATTTCGTACCCGATGCCGGGTACTCGTCCTTCCCGGGCAGGTGTTGAGGCGTTGCGTCAGAGACTTTCTTCAGAACGGCCTCTCACCCCGGGCGACTGCTTCTCCGCCAGATACTATTCACTCGCGCCGTCGCTGATATCGTGGACCTGCCCTCGCGAAGCCCGAAAGATGACATCATCAAATCCGGACCGACCCCTGGATGCTGGACGAGGCGACCGGCAATAACACGCTCAAGAGCTGCCACCTCGTCCAACGCTCGAGCAGAACGGAGTTCCTCGACTTTACCTCCTTCCTCGAGAGGACCATCGTGCCCGCCTTCCACCATACGGAGACGACCGCGTAGGCGATGACATCGAAGAGTCCTCTGTGAGTTTACCCTCGTGCGCTGATCTTCAGGACCCGCACGACCAGGTAAATCGGGTCTGGGGCCATCCTCGAGCGAATTCCGAAGAATCGCGGCCCCGAACTCCAGTTCTGGGCTATATTCTGCAACATGCCATCTGCGGCAGTCCAGATTCTTGTTCAGCGGCGTGGCGGGGAACCGGGGCTGCCAACCACTGCGTCCACGAACAGGGGCTGGAACGCGCCTGCGCGATATAGAGGTGCCATGGACGGACTACCGCACCATGCGGTATGGGCGACCCACGGATCACGGTTCAGGTCTCCAGCAGCTCGATTCTCGCCCAGCCTTAGCCTCCGCAATAGCGATTGAAGACAAACTGGCCTCCGTAACCGGCGTCGCGCAACGATGACTCGACGCATCGTCACGGCGTCTCCTCGGCGTTGCCTCGTGTACTGGCGTCTCGCCATACGCAATTAACGCAACACAACAATCTGGCAGACCACCAATTTTCGGCGGTCAGGGCCCCAACCAAATGGCGACGCATCGCGAACGCAAAGTCATCGACGCTTCATCTTCCACGCGAACGTTGCTGCACCTCAGGGAAACCATGATTCCACCAGGAAATTTCGATGAGAAACGCTACCGATAAAGTTGTAAGTGCCCATCGTTTGTCGCCACGGACGACCATCGCCCGGATCGGACCAGCCGCGTCCGGAATCGGAACGCTGAAGCGGATAACCACAAATAGATAAAATCTCCGCAGCCGAAGAACCCACCCGTGAACCCGGCGCGGATGTGCTGGCGAAGGACGACAGATCCCACAGCAGACTCCTGGGTGACAGTTCGACCGGTTGAACAGAGTCTACGGACAATTGCCACCCTCCAGGGCATCCCCGCGTATCGGTGGCAGAACATTTCAACGGGCATTCTTGGCGTTGAAGTCACCATAAATAGGATGAAATTGACTCCTGCCAATATGAACCGACCTCGCGCCAGAGTCCTCCAGGCGGCTTCTGCTTTCAGGGGTTAATAAATGCCAATAATGATATCCCCCACCAGCGCCGCAACGAACCGACCCTTCTCGCAATCCATGGGCGGGGCGCCAGCGATCAATCCAGAAACCTTCTGCGACAGGTCCTCCTCGTCTCCCGCCCAGCCATCCCTTTCTGGGGTAGGTGGGTTGAAACGAGCAACCACGATATTGTCAACCACTGTGCCATGCTCTGAAAAACAGATCTTATTATCTAGCACAGTGGTTAACATTGCTGAACTACGTGAAGGCCGTATTATCGATAGAAGGCCGGTTTCGGATCTCATTACTTTTCCTGGCTGGCGAATAGTTTGGCAACGAGCGACTGGCCGCCATCTGGGAGGCGCGGTGCGAAACCCTTCACTCCCATCGCAATGGTCGGCCGGTTTTGGCTGCGACACACAGCGCAACTGCAGTTGGCGAACACTGCTGCTGCCGCCGTTCGTGCGACTTTAACGGGCTGGCTTCCCGGTGTTTCATGGCGTCGCGCCTGGGCCTCACATCACGACTCATGCAGCGAGCACCTCGGTGACTTTCGCTTTATACGGCGAACCGAGATCATCAGCCTTCATCAAGCATTACTGAAAGCGCCACGGGACATCGGACCCAGACACCCCAAGTCTTGGCATCCGAAGGATCTGGCTGCCGACCGCCTCAGCGGAGCAGCCACCGGCCTTAATGCAACTGTCACCACTCTCCGCGGCGGCGGATATGAACGGCGATACCTCATATGCGCTGGGTCTGGTTATCGACTTTACCAACTGGATAAGCGCCTCCCCTCGAATTTATCAACCGGTATCACTTTCTCGCCGCTAATATAGGACGAACAGCGCCAGTAATGCGTATTTATTATGGCGTTCCTGAATCATCCGAGGGAAGCGGGTCGAACTTTCACCGCTCGGTGATAACCTCGCCAGTGCTTACCGCTTCAGGCGCCAGTGTCACCACGACATTGTTGTCGGGTAGCAATCTTCGCTTCGCTTCGTGCGGATTCGCGAATTTCTTGACATTATGCCGCCTTTGTTTCTGACTTTACCATGGTCACGGTTCCTCCGCGGTTCAGGTGCTGGTGTCGAGAATACCGGGACTCTGTTACCTTCTCGCTCTCCTTAGCGGGCGCCACTTTCGCTTTCTGCGGCCTTGAACCTGAACCCGGAAGCGACTGCCCGTTCGCTACAATAAAATGGCAGACGGCTTCAGGACAGCCGGGTGCCAGAAGTGAACTGGCAGAGCAGTAGGCACCTGCCTCGCATCTGCCAACGGCGCTTTTCGGGAGAGGCGGCGGTCTCCGAAGCCCGCGTTCATCATTGTACCGACAGATGATTGAACATTACCGATCGTTGCCCTCGATTGGGCCCGTTCGCTGGAGCCTCCATGCGTCCGCATCTCCGCTCACCTTTGCCGCAACTGCTCAGCCTCGCAACGCAAGCGGGCATTGCTCACAGCACGGCCTCGTTTCATGGAGGTGCCGGCAACTCTTCTTGGTTGGCAGATAACATCTTCTGCGCGTCTTTCAGCGCCTTAATCCATCAATGTACCCTTCAGGTTTTCGACTTACAGGCAACTGTTTAGCGGTACGTGTACAACCATAAAATCTTTTGCCCAGTTGCGACGCCGCCTGGAAGTCGTCATCATTCGACGACTCGGGTTGTTAAATCTCGGCGCGGAGCTGTCGAGACTTTCTGAATCCGACTCTCACCCATCTCTCATCCCGCCATTGCGGCGGCTACCGCCTAACTGGCATGACCGAGCGGTATATTCCCAAATCGTTGGAGATTCGCCCTCGGTACTCTTTGGCGATGGTGCCACAGTTATGCCAGTCGTGGCGGCGGCCCGTTGTCGGACCAAAACGCAACCTGCGTCCGTAGACGATTAAGCTTTCTCCCACTAAAATCTTCTCCTCTTCAAGGGAATCATTCGCTCCTCCTCCTCATCTCAAACGCTTTGTGGTTTGTGTGTTTCAAATTCATATTAATTCCCGATTACATGGGACGAAGTAAAGGGTCGGTCCCCGGGTGACGCCTATTCCGGTGACAGGCTACCACTGTGGTGCTGTTTAGTTTTCAGGGGCTTCCATGGGTTTTATAAAGTTTGCTTATGTAGGCCATGTATTCGACCAGCCACTCGCTCCGCGACGGCGCACGGTATTATCATCAACGCAGGGGTCCACTGACGAAAGTACAGCCGGAGTTACGGCGCGCACGGAAGCGTAGGCAGCAACTCCCTGAGTTGCGGACGTTCGGTGCGCTTGCGGCAGGTGATGCCGAAGCCGTCCCTCCGCTGCGAACCGGCCTGCGACGATATCAATGCCGGTTCTAATACCATTTGTGCTGCCGGACACAATCAGGGGCAACGGCCTCTCCCTGACAACTCGACGGACGCGAGGTGCGGCATTTAAAAGCACACCTGGCCGATACACTGTGAGCGATGAGCACTGCCAACGACGTATCAACCACCAGTTCAAATGCACACTCATTTCTTGCTTTGGATGCTTTGATCAGGAAATTCAGCACTTCGCGTGGGCGCTGAACGGTAATCGCCCGGTGCCCAATGCGCATCATTCGATTTTTTCCATCCGGATGAGATCAAAAGGAAAATGCAACCACCCTGCATCCGCTGGTACGCATCCATATCGAGGATTTTATGAGCAATATCCCCATCCGGAACTGTACGGCATAAACGTATCGCCGTGCCCAGGGTGCTGCGTCCGGCGTTGCCTTTCCCCGGATACAATATCCAAAGAATTCAACGACCGGCCACTCAGAAAGTTTTTCAAGCGTGGCACAACTAACTTCGCCTAACCTAACCTGGCTTCGCTTCTTCAAACACCAACCTAACCTAACCTAACCACAACCTAACTTCAACTTCCTTTAAACACCTTCTATTAACTTCATTAACTAAACCTAACTTACTTTTTTACATGGGAAATGCCTACGCGCGCCCCTTTCAGGCGAGGTCGGTGGATTGCTATCATCGGGACTCTTCAAAACCACCATTCCACAGCAGTAACGTATAAGCGGGCGCGGTTTTCGCACCTCGCGGAGGCCCGCCGCCAGCAAACCGACCAGCCTGCCTTCTCAGGGGAGGACATCTCCCTCCACCCTCTCAGAGCCAAAGGCGCGCCGGAACCCGGACGCGCCCAATATCGACCTCCTCTGTGGGTGAGAACGGACTTCGCCCGACCATGGGGGACAAAGCATAAACAACTTCAGCCCTGCGGTGGATCGGTCTTAAATCACCGCCAGCCGATGAACCTAACTAACCTAACTGGCTAACGCCTAACTTCTTCGCCTAACCTAACCCTAGCCTAACCTAACCTAACCTAACCTAAACAAACCTAACCTAAGCGCCTAACCTAAACCACAACCTTCAGCCTAACCTAACCTAACCTTCTAACCCCTAACTTCATCTTCCGCTAACTGGCTTCAACCTAACCTAACCTAACCCCACAACCTGCTAACCTAACTAAACCCTAACTTCAACCTAACCTAACACAACCTAACCTAACCCGGCATTTCCTTAACCTATATCGCTTTTGTGCGAGTCTTGGCGTTCCAGATTGGTTTTGTTGGCAGCATTTGTTTGGCGTAATCGTTAGACAGTCATCCTGCGCCGCGGTACAGGCCATTTCTGATCTGGTTATTTTGTCGGTTATTTTAGTTTCATAGTGCAATTTTGTTCCACTTTGTAGAATTTTCCATGTCTTCGTTTTCGTTATTTCGGTTGTAACCCTAACCCTAACCTAACCTAACCTATCCTAGCCTAACCCTAACCACCTATATCTTTGTTAAGTCTTGGCATTCCCGGTGGTTTTGTTTAGCGATGCGGGAGTAATCGTTAGCAGACAGTCATCCATACGCCGCATTTAGGCTCATTTCTATTGAATCTATTCTTCGTAAATGATTTATTTTTAGTTTCGCCATTAAAGTTTGTTAGCAAAATTTTGTAATCTTCGTTTTCGTGCTGGGATTTTTGCAACCCTAACCTGGCTTCTGACCTATCCACTAACTTCGCTTCCCTATTACCTGCTATATCTTTGTATTAGGTCTTAGCATTCCAATTGGTTTTGTTGTAGCATTTGTTCGGTGTAATCGTTAGCAGACAGTCATCCTGCTGCGGTAGGCCATTCTGATCGGATTTGCAATGGTGTTTTTGGTTTAAATTGCATTTTATACCGTTGTAAAGAACCCTGCGTAATGTTCGTTTTTCTGGTGCTGATTTTATTTCAACCTAACCTAACCTAACTAACTAACTATTACCACCTGTATCTTTATTATTAGAGTCTAAAGCATTCCAAGTCGGTTTTGTTTAGCATTTTGTTCAGTGTAATCGTTAGAATGATGCTCGCCACATTTAGGCCATTTCTGGTCTAGTTGTAATCAGTTATTTTTAGTTTCGCGTTCGCGTAATTTAATTCCATTTGTGTAAAATTTTCATGTCTTCAGTTTTGTGCTGGATTTTGTAACCTAACCTATACAACTAACTAACCACCTATTGTATTAGAGTCTAAAGCATTCCAAATTGGTTTTGTTGGCAGCATTTGTTCGTGCCATCGTTGATCATCCTGCCGCATTTAAGGTCATTTCGTCGGTGCCGTCGTTAACGCAGTTTTACCGGTAAATGAGTTTATTCCATTTTGTAAAAATTTTCATGTCTTCGTTTTTCGTGCTGATTTTGTAGCCTTACCTAACCTAACCCTTTAACCACCTATCTTTTGTGGCGACATTAGAGTCTAAAGAGCGTTCAAATTGGTTTGTTTGTAGCATTTTGTTCAATTAATAAATCTGAACCGATCGGCATCCTGCATACGCATTTAGGCCATTTCAGAATCTTGTAATCGGTTATTTTAGTTTCATGATTGCGTAATTTTATTGTTGTAAAATTTCGTGTCTTCGTTTTTCATTTTGGTGCAACCTAACCTAACCTAACCTAACCTAACCCTAACCATTAGAGTCTAAAGCATTCCAAATTGGTTTTGTTGTAAGCATTGTTCAATTGTAATCGTTAGTGATGTCTGCTGCATTTAAGGCCATTCTGAATCTAGTTGTAATCAGTTATTTTTTTTTTTTAGTTTCATGATTACGTAATTTTATTCCATTTAACAAAGATTTTCATGTCTTCGTTTTTTCGATGCTGATTTTGTAGCCTAACCTAACTTCATACCTATCCCTATTCTTCTGCTCCACCTATATCTTTGTGTTTTAAGTCTTTCCGCTAAATTGGTTTTTTGTTGGCAACATTTGTTCAATTAGCAATCGTTAGACAGTCATCCTGCTGCTTGCATTTAGGCCATTCGAATCTGGTTGTAATCGGTTATTTTAGTTTATAATTGCGTAATTTTGTTGTTGTAAAATTTTCGTATCTTCGTTTTTCGTGCTGATTTCATTTACCTATCCTAACTTCTTCCTAACCTAACCTAACCTAACCTAACCACCTATATCTTTGTGTATTCGAGTCTAAGCGATTCCCAATTGGTTTTTTGTTGTAGCATTTGTCGGTAAATAGTGAACTTGATCATCCTGCGCCGCATTACAGGCCATTTCGAATCTAGTTGTAATCAGTTATTTTTAGTTTCATGATTACGTAATTTTATTCCATTTATGGGCGTTTCATGTCTTCGAGCACTTTCCGTGCTGATTTTGTAACCTGCTAACCTTCTTTATTATCCTAACCTAACCTAACCACCTATATCTTTATTATTAAGTCTTAAGCATTCAAATTGATTTTGTTTAGCAGCATTGTTCATGGTAAATCGTTAATTCAGTCATCCTGCGCCATTTAGGCCATTTCTGAATAGTTGTAATCAGTTATTTTTAGTTTCATAATTACGTAATTTTATTCATTTTGTAAAATTTTCATGTCTTCGTTTTCATTGCTGATTTTGGCAACTAACACAACTAACTAACCTAACCTAACCACCTATATCTTTGTGTATTAGAGTCTTAAGCATTTCGAATTGGTTTTTGTTGTAGCGTTTGTTCAGTGTAATAATTTTATTCATTCAAACCATACCCATTTAGGCCATTTCTGATCTGAGATTTAGCAATCAGTTATGTTTTAGTTTCGCAATTACGTAATTTTTATTCCGCTTGTAAAATTTCAATAATGTCTTCGTTTTCCATTGCTGATTTACAGCAACGTAACCTAACCTAACCTAACCTAATACCTATATCTTTGTGTATTAGAGTCTTAACATTCCAAATTGGTTTTTTGTTGGCAGCATTTGTTCAGTGTAATCGTTAGCAGACAGTCATCACTCTGCGCCGCATTTAGGCCATTTCTAATCTGGTGCAATCGTTCTTTGGATTTTTCGCCAATTACGTAATTTTTATTCCCTTTTCATTTTCCTCTTCAATTTTTCGTGCGATTTTGCTTAACTAACCTAACTTACTTCAACCAACTAAACATCGCGCATAATGAGTCTTAACGTTAAGTGGTTTTTGTTGTTCATTAATCGTTAGATATCATAACGCCGCATTTGACCATTTCTGAATCTGGATTGTAATCAGTTATTTTTCAGTTTTCATGATTACGTAATTTTTATTCCATTTTAAAATTCCGTATATTTCGTTTTTCGTGCTGATTGCGGCTTAAACTTCGCTTCGCTTCAACTAATATAACCTAACCTAACCACCTATATCTTTGTGTATTAGAGTCTTAACATTCAAATTGGTTTTAAAGAGTAATCGATTCGATAGTCGTCACATTGAAGCCATTCTAGTCTAGTTGTAATCCAGTTGTTTTAATTTCCATAATTACGTAAAGTTTATTACTTTAAAATTTTCGCATCTTTGTTGCTATTTGCTGATTTTTGCGCCCTTCTAAACTTCTTCTTCCTATCCTAACCTAACCTAACCACCTATATCTTTGTTGTCCAGATATCAGCGACAGTGGTTTTGTTCAGCGGTACGATGGGGCAATCGACAGAACGAGTCATCCTCGCGCCGCATTTAGGCCATTTTCGTCGTTGTAATCAGTTATTTTTATAATTGCATCATTTTACCAGGCTGTAAAAGGCCATAATGTCTTCGGGCGCTGATGCTGATTTTTAACCTAAACCTTCAGCTTCGCTTTAAGCTTCTAACCACCTATATCTTTGTGTATTAAAGTCTTAAACATTCCAAATTGGTTTTTTGTTTGTAGCTTGTTTAATTTCAGTGTAATCAATTCGAACGATATCTGCGCCGCGTTTGTTATTTCTAATCTAATTTCGTCAGTTATTTTAAATTTCGCGTTATGTTCATTCATTGTAAAAAGGCCCTTTTAATATCATCTTCAATTTTTCGTGCTTGATTTTTGTAACCCTTCTAACCTAACCCTACTACTATATCTTTGTATTAAGGAGATGCATTCCCAAATTGGTTTTGCAACGTTTGTTCGGCAGTGTAATCATTCGAACGTCATCCTGCTGCGCCACCCATTTAGGCCATTCAGTCTGGTTGCAATGTCAGTTGCAGAACACCGTGCGAGTTTATTCATTGTGGTACTATCTTCTGTTGAGTGCGTAACCTAACCTAACCACTAACCACCTATAACTTTCGGCATTCGAGTCTAAAGGCATTCCAGTGGTTTTTGTTGTTTCGGTGACCGTCGTTCAGACGGGTGTCGTCGCGACGTTTGGGCGTTTCGCGGTGGATAATCGGTTGCAGGTTGAACAATGTTTTGGCGGTGGCGGGTTTTGGCTGTCGCTTCGCTGGCTGCTTTCGATCTGACGCTTTCAGCGCATCTGCGTTGTTCGTGGCGGCGTTTGAGTTGGTTTTGTTTGCGTTGTTTTGGGAGACGATGGTTGGACGGTCCATTCGCCGATCGGATTTTGATGGGTTGCGGTTTCTGGTGCGTAAAGGTTTGTTGGGCGGGAATTTTGCGTGTTTTGAACGGGTTTTGACGTATTCTTTAACACATTTCAATCACGGCTTTCAGCCTGTCGTTGGATGTGGCGTTCCGGTCCGGTTTTGAACGTTGACGATGAACGGATGAATTCATCTCCTTGCCCATTTAAGGCCATTTCTGATCCTGGTTGGCAATCGGTTATTTTTGATTTCGCTGGTGCATGAATTTTATTCCATTTGTAAAATTACTGTATCTTCGTTTTCGATGCTGATTTTGGCTTCTTCTTTAAACACATCCTAACCCTAACCCTAACCTATATCTTTGTGTTTCCGGTCAGCATTTCAGAAGTGGTTTGTTGTAGCTTATTTGTTCAGTGTAATCGTTGAATGATGCTCCATATACTGACTGGAGCCATTTCTGAATCTGGATTTAATCGATTCATTTTGGTTTTCTACATTAAAGCCAATTTTGTTATTGTAGGTACTGCATATTCGAACTGGTGCTGATTTTGTTGCCATCTAACCTATTGCTTCGCTAACTAACCTAATACCTATCTTTGTACCGTTATTCTAAGGTCAAAACATTCCAAATTCAGTTTTGTTGTCGCGTGTGGTGGGGTATTCGCCGCGTTTACGGGCGGGCTGGTCGGTTGTGATAGTTATTTTTAGTTTCGATTACGTAATTTTTATTCCATTGTAAAATTTCGTATATTTCCGTTTTCGTGCTGATTTGTAACCTAACCTAACCTAACCTAACCTATCCTAACCTAACCCTCACCCTGCTTCTTTGTGTATTAGAATCATTAAGCATTCCAAATTCGGTTTTGTTGTATTTCAGTGTAAATGTTGGAGTGATCATGCACGCTTGCATTTGGTATTTCGATCTGGATTGTAATCGAGTTATTTTTAGTTTCTTCAATTACGTAATTTTATTCATTTGTAGAATTTTCGTAATCTTCGTTTTACCGTGTACAGCAACTAACCTAACCTAACTAACCAACCTAACCACTATCCTTTTATTATTATTGATCTTAAACATTTCCAAATTGGTTTTGTTGTAGCGTTTGTTCAGATGTAATCGTTGAATGATGTCACGCTGCCGCATTTAGGCCATTTCTATTAAAATTTGTAATCAGTTATGTTTGGTTTCATAATTACGTAATTTTTATTCCCTTGTAAAAATTTTCATGTCTTCATTTTCGTGCTTTGTTTGTAACGTAACCTAACAACTTCGCCTATTCTCGCTGGCCATTAGAGTCTTAAGCATTCCAAATTGGTTTTGTTGTAGCATTTGTTCAGGTAATCGTTAGACAAGTCATCCTGCGCCACATTTGAATACATTTCTGAATCTGGTTAGCAATCAGTTATTTTTGGTTTTCATAATTAAATTTTATTCCCACTTAATAAAAATTTTCATGTCTTCGTTTTTTCAGTACTGGTTTTGCCTAACCTAACTAACCTACTTCTTCCTTACTATCTTTGGCGTAAATGAAGTCTGGCATTACCGATTGGTTTTTTGTTTCAGCGTAATCGTTAGACGATCCTCGCGCCGCATTTGGTATTTCGTCGGTAATCGGTATTTTAGTTTCATAATTGCGGCGGTATTCGTTTGTAAAGAATTTTCATGTCTTCGTTTTCGTGCTGATTTTGTAACCTAACCTAACCTAACCTAACCTAACCTAACTAACCTAACTTCAACTAACTAACTACTAATACTATATCTTCGATCCTAAGCATTCAAATTGGTTTTTGTTGGCATTTGTCCGGTATAATCCGTTAGACAGTCATCCTGCCAGCACATTTGGTGTTCCGCCGTCTAATTGTAATCAGTTATTTTTAGTTTTTCATGATTACGCGGTACCTATTCCCATTTGTAAAAATTTTCATCTTCCCGTTTTCGTTAACTGATTTTAATAACCTATTTCAACTAACCTAACCGCCTAATACAACCTAACCTAACTATTCAACTTCCCTAACCACCTATCTTTGAAGTATGAAGTCAAGCATTTCGATTGGTTTTTGTTGTAGCATTTGTCCGATAGCATCATTCGACAAATCCTCTATACTTTATTGTTCATTCGGTGTAATCAGTTATTTTTAGTTTCATGATGCGATACTATTCGGCTGCCAAAATTTTCATCTTTGTTTTCATTAGCGCTGATTTTGTAACGTAACTAAACTGCGCCTAACCCTAACCATATCGTGTGGTAGAGTCTTAAGCATTCCAAATTTAGTTTTGTTTAACGGCTGTTCGGTATAAATCGTTAGACGGTATCCTGCGCCGCATTTTGACCCATTTCTAGTCTAGTGTTAATCGGTTATTTTGGTTTCATAATTGCGTAATTTTATTCCGCCGTAAAAAATTTTCATGTCTTCGTTTTTCGTGCTGGCAGCTTCAACCTAACCTAAACCCTATTCAACCTAACCACCATAATCTTGTTAACGTATTGGAGTCTTAAGCATTCCAAATTGGTTTTTGTTGTAGCATTTGTTCGGTAAATCGTTAGACAGTCATCCTGCTTGCATTTAGGCCATTTCTAGTCTGGTTGTAATCAGTTATTTTAGTTTCTACGTAATTTTATTCCATTTTGTAAAATTTTCATGTCTTCGTTTTTCGTGCTGATTTTGTAGCTTCAACCTAACCTAATAACCCTTCGCTAATACTACCTATCTTTGTGTATTAGAGTCCCATGCATTTCAAATTGGTTTTTGTTGTAGCATTTGTTCAGCGTAATCGTTAGACAGTCATCCTGCGCTTCTACTTAGGCCATTTCTAGTCTAGTTGTAATCAGTTATTTTGTAGTTTCCCATACTCATGCACTTTTATCTCCATTTGTAAAAATTTTCATGTCTTCGTTTTTCGTGCTGATTTTGTAACTCCACCTAACCTAACCTAACCTAACCTAACTCTAACCTAATCCTAACCTAACCCTAACCACCTATATCTTTGTGTATTAGAGTCTAAAGCATTCCAAATTGGTTTTTTGTTGTAGCATTTGTCCAGTGTAATCGTTAGACAGTCATCCTGCGCCGCATTTAGGCCATTTCTAGTCTAGTGTTAATCAGTTATTTTTAGTTTTATAATTACGTAAGTTTATTCCATTTGTAAAAATTTTCATGTCTTCGTTTTCAAAGGATTTTTAGTAACCTTATCTAACCTAACCTAACCCTAACCACCTATATCTTTGTGTATTAGAGTCTAAGCATTCCAAATTGGTTTTTGTTGTACATTTGTTCAGTGTAACTGTGCCAGACAGTCATCCTGCGCCGCATTTAGGCTATTTCTAGTCTAGTTGTAATCAGTTATTTTTAGTTTCGCATGATTACGTAATTTTATTCCATTTGTAAAAATTTTCATGTCTTCGTTTTCAAAGGATTTTGTAACCTAACCTAACCTAACCTTAACCTTAACCTAACCTAACCACCTATATTCTCCGTGTATTAGGAGTCTAAAGCATTCCAAATTGGTTTTTGTTGTAGCATTTGTTCAGTGTAATCGTTAGGACAGTCATCCTTGCGCCGCATTTAGGCCATTTCTAGTCTAGTTGTAATCAGTTATTTTTAGTTTCATGATTACGTAATTTCATTCCATTTGTAAAAATTTTCTATGTCTTCGTTGCTGATTTTGTAATCCCAATCCCAACCTTAACTTATCTATCCTAAATCTAACCCTAACCACCTATATTCCTGTGTATTAGAGTCTTAAGTATCTTAAATTGGCTTTTGCCAGCATTTGTTCAGTGTAATCGTTAGACAGTCATCCTGCGCCGCATTTAGGCCATTTCAGTCTAGGTTGTAATCAGTTATTTTTAGTTTCATAATTACGTAAGTTTATTCCATTTGTAAAAATTTTCATGTCTGTTTTTCGTGTTGATTTTGTAACTCATCCTAACCTAACTCTAACTCTAACCTAATCTAACTTCTAACCACTCTATATCTTGTGTATTAGAGTCTTAAGCATTCCAAATTGGTTTTGTTGTGCATTTGTTCAGCGTAATCGTTAGGACAGTCATCCTGCGCCGCATTTAGGCCATTTCTAGTCTAGTTGTAATCAGTTATTTTTAGTTTCATAATTACGTAATTTTATTCCATTTGTAAAAATTTTCATGTCTTCTGTTTTCGTGCTGATTTTGTGTAACCTAACCTAACCTAACCTAACTCTAACCTTAACCTAACTCTAACTCTAACTCTAACCTCTAACCAATTTCCATATCTTTGTGTATTAGAGTCTAAAGCATTCCAAATTGGTTTTGTTGTAGCATTTGTCCAGTGTAATCGTTAGACAGTCATCCTGCGCCGCATTTAGGCCATTTCTAGTCAGTCTAGCTGTAATCAGTTATTTTTAGTTTCATGATTACGTAATTTTATTCCATTTGTAAAAATTTTCTATGCCTTCGTTTTTCGTGCTGATTTTGTAAACTCAAACTCTAACTCTAACTCTAACTCTAACCTAACCCTAACCACCTATATCTTTGTGTATTAGAGTCTAAAGCATTCCAAATTGGTTTTGTTGTAGCATTTGTTCAGTGTGTGTGTAATCGTTAGACAGTCAACCTGCGCCGCATTTAGGCCATTTCTAGTCTAGTTAACCAAGTTATTTTTAGTTTCATGATTACGTAATTCTTGATTCTACTGTAAAAATTTTCATGTCTTCGTTTTTCGTGCTGGGATTTTGTAACTCAACCTTTACCTAACCTAATCCCTATCCTAACTCTAACCCTAACCACCTATATCTTTGTGTATTAGGAGTCTTAAGCATTCCAAATTGGTTTTGTTGTAGCATTTGTTCAGCTGTAATCGTTAGACAGTCATCCTGCGCCGCATTTAGCTATTTCTAGTCTAATTGTAATCAGTTATTTTTAGTTTCATAATTACGTAATTTTATTCCATTTGTAAAAATTTTCATGTCTTCGTTTTTCAGTTGATTTGTGTAATCCTAATCCCAACTCTAACCTAACCTAACCTAACCCTAGTCCTAACCCTAACCACTCATATCTTTGTGTATTAGAGCTCCAAAGCATTCCAAATTGGTTTTTGTTGTGCATCGGTCCAGTGTAATCGTTAGACAGTCATCCTGCGCTGCATTTAGGCTTATTCTAGTCTAGTTGTAATCAGTTATTTTTGTTTTATAATTACGTAATTTTATTCCATTTGTATAAAAATTTTCATGTCTTCTGTTTTTCGTGCTGATTTTGTAACCTAACCTAACCTAACCTAACCCTAACCACCTATATCTTTGTGTATTAGAGTCTAAAGCATTCCAAATTGGTTTTTGTTGTTATTTGTTCAGTGTAATCGTTGGACAGTCATCCCAGTGCCGCATTTGGGCCATTTCTAGTCTAGTTGTAATCAGTTATTTTTAGTTTCATAATTACGTAGTTTATTCCATTTGTAAAAATTTTCATGTCTTCGTTTTTCGTGCTGATTTTGTAACCTATCCTAACCTAACCTAACCTAACCTAATCTAACCCTAACCACCTATATCTTTGTGTATTAGAGTCTAAGGCATTCCAAATTGGTTTTTGTTGTAGCATTTTGTTCATGTAATCGTTAGACAGTCATCCTGCGCCGCATTTAGGCCATTTCTAGTCTAGTTGTAATTGGGGTTATTTTTAGTTTCCATGATTACGTAATTTTATTCCATTTGTAAAAATTTTCATGTCTTCGTTTTTCGTGCTGATTTTGTAACTAACCTAACCTAACTCCAACTCTAACCCTAACCACCTATATCTTTGTGTATTAGAGTCTAAAGCATTCCAAATTGGTTTTTGTTGTAGCATTTGTTCAGTGTAATCGTTAGACAGTCATCCTGCGCCGCATTTAGGTTCATTTTCTGAATCTAGTTGTAATCAGTTATTTTTAGTTTCATGATTACGTAATTTTATTCCATTTGTAAAAAATTTACCATGTCTTCGTTTTTCGTGCTGGTTGCAACCTAACCTAGCCTAACCTATTTCAACCTAACCACCTATCTGCTTTGTGTATTGGGGAGTCTACAAAGCATTCCAAATTGGTTTTTGTTGTGGCATTTGTTCAGTGTAATCGTTAGACAGTCATCCTGCGCCGCATTTAGGCCATTTCTGAATCTGGTGTAATCAGTTATTTTTAGTTTCATGATTACGTAATTTTATTCCATTTGTAAAAATTTTCATGTCTTCGTTTTCGATGCTGATTTTGTAACCTAACCTAACCTAACCTAACCTATCCTAACCTAACCCTAACCACCTATATCTTTGTGTATTAGAGTCTTAAGCATTCCAAATTGGTTTTTGTTGTAGCATTTGTTCAATTGTAATCGTTAGACAGTCATCCTGCGCCGCATTTTAGACCATTTCTAGAATCTAGTTGTAATCAGTTATTTTTGGTTTCTAAATTGCGTAATTTTATTCCATTTGTAAAAATTTTCGTATCTTTAGATTTTTCGTGCTGATTTTGTAACCTAACCTAACCTAACTAAGCTAACCCTAACCACCTATATCTTTGTGTATTAGAGTCTAAAGCATTCCAAATTGGTTTTTGTTGTAGCATTTGTTCAGTGTAATCGTTAGACAGTCATCCTGCACCGCATTTAGGCCATTTCTAGTCTATATGTTAACTGCTATTTTTAGTTTCCATAATTACGTAATTTTATTCCATTTGTAAAAATTTTCATGTCTTCTGTTTTTCGTGCTGATTTTGTAACCTAAATCTTAACCTAACTAACCTAACCACCTATATCTTTGTGTATTAGAGTCTTAAGCATTCCAAATTGGTTTTTGTTGTAGCATTTGTTCAGCGTAATCGTTAGACAGTCATCCTGCGCCTCGCATTTAGCTTCATTTCTAGTCTAGTTGTAATCAGTTATTTTTAGTTTCATAATTACGCAATTTTATTCCACTTGTAAAAATTTTCATGTCTCGTTTTTCGTGCTGATTTTCTAACCTAACCCAACCTAACCTAACCTAACCCTAACCACCTATATCTTTGTGTATTAGAGGCCCAAAGTATTCCAAATTGCCTTTGTTGTAGCATTTGTTCATGTAATCGTTAGACAGTCATCCTGCTGCATTTAGGCCATTTCTAGTCTAATTGTAATCAGTTATTTTTAGTTTACAATTACGTAATTTTATTCCATTTGTAAAAATTTTCATGTCTTCGTTTTTCGTGCTGATTTTGTAACCTAACCTAACTCTAACCTAAACTTTAACTCTAACCTAACTCTAACCTAACTCTAACCTAACCCTAACCACCTAGTATTCCTTTTGTGTATTAGAGTCTAAAGCATTCCAAATTGGTTTTTTGTTGTAGCATTTGTCCAGTGTAATCGTTAGATATCATCCTGCGCCTTCGCATTTAGGCCATTTCTAGTCTAATTGTAATCAGTTATTTTAGTTTCATGATTACGTAATTTTTATTCATTTGTAAAAATTTTCATGTCTTCGTTTTTCGTGCTGATTTTGTAAATCCCAACCTAACCTAACCTAACCTAACCTAACCTAACCTAACCTAACTCTAACCCTTCTAACCACCTATATCTTTGTGTATTAGAGTCTAAAGCATTCCAAATTGTTTTTTGTTGTAGCATTTGTCCAGTGTAATCGTGTTAGACAGTCATCCTGGGTACGCATTTAGGCCATTTTCTAGCTCCTTAGTTGGTAATCAGTTATTTTAGTTTCATGATTACGTAATTTTATTCCATTTGTAAAAATTTTCATGTCTTCGTTTTTCGTGCTGATTTTGTAACGTAACCTAACCTAACCTAACCCTAACCACCTATATCTTTGTGTATTAGAGTCTTAAGCATTCCAAATTGGTTTTTTGTTGTAGCATTTGTTCAGTGTAATCGTTAGACAGTCATCCTGCGCCGCATTTAGGCCATTTCTAGTTCTAGTGTTAACTAAAGTTTTAGTTTCATAATTACGTACTCTATTCCAATTTGTAAAAATTTTCATGTCTTCGTTTTTCGTGCTGATTTTGTAACCTAACTCCACCTCTAACATGAAACTTTTACAAATGGAATAAAATTACGTTATTATGAAACTAAAAATATCTGATTACAACTAGACTAAAATGGCCTAAATGCAGCAGGATGACTGTCTAACGATTACACTGAACAAATGCTACAACAAAAAACCAATTTGGAATGCTTAGGACTCTAGTACACAAGAGAATATAGGTGGATAGGGTTAGGTAAGGATAGAGTTAGGTTAGGTTAGGTTAGGTTAATAAATCCCAGCACGAAAACAAGACATGAAAATTTTACATATGGAATAAAATTACGTAATTATGGAAACTAAAAATAACTGATTACAACTAGACTAGAAATGGCCTAAATGCAGCCGCAGGATGACTGTCTAACGATTACACTGAACAAATGCTACAACAAAACCAATTTGGAATGCCAAGACTCTAATACACAAAGATATAGGTGGTTAGGGTAAGGTAAGGATAGGTTAGGTTAGGTTAGGGTACGTTACAAAATCCCAGCACGAAAAACAGAAGACATGAAAATTTTTCCAAATGGAATAAAATTACGTAATTATGAAACTAAAAATAACTGATTACAACTAGACTAGAAATGGCCTAAATGCGGCGCAGGATAGACTGTCTAACGATTACACACTGAACAAATGCTACAACAAAAAACCAATTTGGAATGCTTAAGACTCTAATACACAAGATATAGGTGGTTAGGCAAATGGAATAA
>JAGSMU010000596.1:0-21284 GCA_029286865.1 Teinopalpus imperialis
AATTACGTTATTATGAAACTAAAATATCTGATTACAACTAGACTAGAAATGGCCTAAATGCAGCAGGATGACTGTCTAACGATTACACTGAACAAATGCTACAACAAAAAACCAATTTGGAATGCTTAGGACTCTAGTACACAAAGATATAGGTGGATAGGGTTAGGTAAGGATAGGTTAGGTTAGGTTAGGTTAGGTTAATAAATCAGCACGAAAAACGAAGACATGAAAATTTTTACATATGGAATAAAATTACGTAATTATGAAACTAAAAATAACTGATTACAACTAGACTAGAAATGGCCTAAATGCGGCGCAGGATGACTGTCTAACGATTACACTGAACAAATGCTACAACAAAAAACCAATTTGGAATTGTTAAGGATCTAATACCCAAAGATATAGGTGGTTAGGGTTAAGGTAAGTATAGGTTAAGTTAGGTTAGGGTAGGTTACAACATCAGCACGAAAAACGAAGACATGAAAATTTTTCAAATGGAATAAAATTACGTAATTATGAAACTAAAAATAACTGATTACAACTAGACTAGAAATGGCCTAAATGCGGCGCAGGATAGACTGTCTAACGATTACACTGAACAAATGCTACAACAAAAAACCAATTTGGAATGCTTAAGACTCTAATACACAAAGATATAGGTGGTTAGGGTTAGGTAAGGTTAGGTTAGGTTACAAAATCAGCACGAAAAACGAAGACATGAAATTTTTTACAAATGGAATAAAATTACGTAATTATGAAACTAAAAATAACTGATTACAACTAGACTAGAAATGGCCTAAATGCAGCAGGATGACTGTCTAACGATTACACTGAACAAATGCTACAACAAAAAATAATTTGGAATGCTTAAGACTCTAGTACACAAAGATATAGGTGGTTAGGGTTAGGTTAGGATAGGTTAGGTTAGGTTAGGTTAGGTTACTAAATCAGCACGAAAAACGAAGACATGAAAATTTTTACAAATGGAATAAAATTACGTAATTATGAAACTAAAAATAACTGATTACAACTAGACTAGAAATGGCCTAAATGCGGCGCAGGATGACTGTCTAACGATTACACTGAACAAATGCTACAACAAAAAACCAATTTGGAATGCTTAAGACTCTAATACACAAAGATATAGGTGGTTAGGGTTAGGTTAGGGTAGGTTAGGTTAGGTTAGGTTAGGTTACAAAATAAGCACGAAAAACGAAGACATGAAATTTTTTACAAATGGAATAAAATTACGTAATTATGAAACTAAAAATAACTGATTACAACTAGACTAGAAATGGCCTAAATGCGGCGCAGGATGACTGTCTAACGATTACACTGAACCGTGCTACAACAAAAAACCAATTTGGAATACTTAAGACTCTAATACACAAAGATATATAGGTGGTTAGGGTTAGGTTAGGATAGGTTAGGTTAGGTTAGGTTAGGTTACAAAATCAGCACGAAAAACGAAGACATGAAACTTTTTACAAATGGAATAAAATTACGTTATTATGAAACTAAAAATATCTGATTACAACTAGACTAGAAATGGCCTAAATGCGGCGCAGGATGACTGTCTAACGATTACACTGAACAAATGCTACAACAAAAAACCAATTTGGAATGCTTAGGACTCTAGTACACAAAGATATAGGTGGATAGGGTTAGGTAAGGATAGGTTAGGTTAGGTTAGGTTAGGTTAATAAATCAGCACGAAAAACGAAGACATGAAAATTTTTACATATGGAATAAAATTACGTAATTATGAAACTAAAAATAACTGATTACAACTAGACTAGAAATGGCCTAAATGCGGCGCAGGATGACTGTCTAACGATTACACTGAACAAATGCTACAACAAAAAACCAATTTGGAATGCTTAAGACTCTAATACACAAAGATATAGGTGGTTAGGGTTAGGTAAGGATAGGTTAGGTTAGGTTAGGGTACGTTACAAAATCAGCACGAAAAACGAAGACATGAAAATTTTTCAAATGGAATAAAATTACGTAATTATGAAACTAAAAATAACTGATTACAACTAGACTAGAAATGGCCTAAATGCGGCGCAGGATAGACTGTCTAACGATTACACTGAACAAATGCTACAACAAAAAACCAATTTGGAATGCTTAAGACTCTAATACACAAAGATATAGGTGGTTAGGGTTAGGTTAGGTTAGGTTAGAGTTAGGTTAGGTTACACAAAATCAGCACGAAAACGAAGACATGAAAATTTTTACAAATGGAATAAAATTACGTAATTATGAAACTAAAATAACTGATTACAACTAGACTAGAAATGGCCTAAATGCGGCTGGGATGACTGTCTAACGATTACACTGAACAAATGCTACAACAAAAACCAATTTGGAATGCTTACGACTCTAGTACACAAAGATATATAGGTGGTTAGGGTTAGGTTAGGATAGGTTAAGGTTAGGTTAGGTTAGAGTTAGGTTAGGTTACTAAATCAGCACGAAAAAACGAGACATGAAAATTTTTTACAAATGGAATAAAATTACGTAATTATGAAACTAAAAAATAACTGATTACAACTAGACTAGAAATGGCCTAAATGCGGCGCAGGATGACTGTCTAACGATTACACTGAACAAATGCTACAACAAAAACCAATTTGGAATGCTTAGACTCTAATACACAAAGATATGGGTGGTTAGGGTTAGGTTAGGATAGGTTAAGGTTACAAAATCCTTTGAAAAACGAAGACATGAAAATTTTTACAAATGGAATAAAATTACGTAATTATGAAACTAAAAATAACTGATTACAACTAGACTAGAAATGGCTAAATGCGGCTGGGATGACTGTCTAATGATTACACTGAACAAATGCTACAACAAAAAACCAATTTGGAATGCTAAAGACTCTAATACACAAAGATATATGTGGTTAGGGTTAGGTTAGGTAAGAATAGGTTAGGTTAGGTTAGGTTACAAAATCAGCACGAAAAACGAAGACATGAAAATTTTTACAAATGTAGTAAAATTACGTTATTATGAAACTAAAAATAACTGATTACAACTAGACTAGAAATGGCCTAAATGCGGCGCAGGATGACTGTCTAATGATTACACTGAACAAATGCTACAACAAAAAACCAATTTGGAATGCTTAAGACTCTAATACACAAAGATATATGTGGTTAGGGTTAGGTTAGGTAAGAATAGGTTAGGTTAGGTTAGGTTACAAAATCAGCACGAAAAACGAAGACATGAAAATTTTTACAAATGTAGTAAAATTACGTTATTATGAAACTAAAAATAACTGATTACAACTAGACTAGAAATGGCCTAAATGCGGCGCAGGATGACTGTCTAACGTTTACACCTAACAAATGCTACAACAAAAAACCAATTTGGAATGCTTAAGACTCTAATACACAAAGATATAGGTGGTTAGGTTAGGTTAGAGTTAGGATAGGTTAGGTTAGGTTAGGTTACAAAATCAGCACGAAAAACAGAGACATGAAAATTTTTACAAATGTAGTAAAATTACGTAATTATGAAACTAAAAATAACTGATTACAACTAGACTAGAAATGGCCTTAATGCGGCACTTGGGATGACTGTCTAATGATTACACTGAACAAATGCTACAACAAAAAACCAATTTGGAATGCTAAAGAGACTCTAATACACAAAGATATATATGTGGTTAGGTTAGGTTAGGTTAGAGTTAGGTTAGGTTAGAGTTAGGTTACACAAAATCAGCACGAAAAACAAGACATGAAAATTTTTACAAATGTAGTAAAATTACGTTATTATGAAACTAAAAATAACTGATTACAACTAGACTAGAAATATGGCCTAAATGCGGCGCAAGGATGACTGTCTAACGATTACACTGAACAAATGCTACAACAAAAACCAATTTAGATACTTAAGACTCTAATACACACAAAGATATATAGGTGGTTAGGTTAGGTTAGGATAGGTTAGAGTTAGGATAGGTTAGGTTAGGTTACAAAATCAGCACGAAAAACAGAGACATGAAAATTTTTACAAATGGAATAAAATTACGTTATTATGAAACTAAAATAACTGATTACAACTAGACTAGAAATGGCTAAATGCGGCGCAGGATGACTGTCTAACGATTACACTGAACAAATGCTACAACAAAAAACCAATTTGGAATACTTAAGACTCTAAAACACAAAGATATATATGTGGTTAGGTTAGGTTAGAGTTAGGTTAAGGTTAGGTTAGGATAGGTTAAGGTTACAAAATCAGCACGAAAAACAAGACATGAAAATTTTTACAAATGGAATAAAATTACGTAATTATGAAACTAAAAATAACTTATTACAACTAGACTAGAAATGGCCTAAATGCGGCGCAGGATGACTGTCTAACGATTACACCTAACAAATGCTACAACAAAAAACCAATTTGGAATGCTTAGACTCTAATACACAAAGATATAGGTGGTTAGGTTAGGTTAGGTTAGGTTAGGTTACAAAATAAGCACGAAAAACGAAGACATGAAAATTTTTACAAATGGAATAAAATTACGTAATTATGAAACTAAAAATAACTGATTACAACTAGACTAGAAATGGCCTAAATGCGGCACTTGGGATGACTGTCTAACGATTACACTGAACAAATGCTACAACAAAAACCAATTTGGAATGTAAGACTCTAATACACAAAGATATAGGTTGTTAGGTTAGGTTAGGTTAGGTTAGGTTACAAAATCAGCACGAAAAACGAAGACATTAAAATTTTTACAAATGGAATAAAATTACGTTATTATGAAACTAAAAATAACTGATTACACCTAGACTAGAAATAGCTAAATGCGGCGCAGGATGACTGTCTAACGATTACACTGAACAAATGCTACAACAAAAAAACCAATTTGGAATGCTTAAGACTCCTAATACACAAAGATATAGGTGGTTAGGTTAGAGTTAGGATAGGTTAGGTTAGGTTAGGTTAGGGTACGTTACAAAATCAGCACGAAAAACGAAGACATGAAAATTTTTACAAATGGAATAAAATTACGTAATTATGAAACTAAAAATAACTGATTACAACTAGACTAGAAATGGCCTAAATGCGGCGCAGGATGACTGTCTAACAACGATTACACTGAACAAATGCTACAACAAAAACCAATTTGGAATGCTAAAGACTCTAATACACAAAGATATATAGGTGGTTAGGTTAGGTTAGAGTTAGAGTTAGAGTTAGGTTAGGTTAGGTTACACAAAATCCAGCACGAAAAACGAAGACATGAAAATTTTTACAAATGGAATAAAATTACGTAATTATGAAACTAAAAATAACTGATTACAACTAGACTAGAAATGGCTAAATGCGGCGCAGGATGACTGTCTAACGATTACACTGAACAAATGCTACAACAAAAACCAATTTGGAATGCTTAAGACTCTAATACACAAGATATAGGTGGTTAGGTTAGGTTAGGATAGGTTAGGTTAGGTTAGAGTTAGGTTACAAAATAAGCACGAAAAACGAAGACATGAAAATTTTTACAAATGGAATAAAATTACGTAATTATGAAACTAAAATAACTGATTACAACTAGACTAGAAATGGCCTAAATGCGGCTGGGATGACTGTCTAACGATTACACTGAACAAATGCTACAACAAAAACCAATTTGGAATGCTTAAGACTCTAATACACAAAGATATATAGGTGGTTAGGGTTAGGTTAGGATAGGTTAGGTAAGGTTAGGTTAAGGTTACAAAATCAGCACGAAAAGCAAGACATGAAAATTTTTCAAATGGAATAAAATTACGTAATTATGGAAACTAAAATAACTGATTACAACTAGACTAGAAATGGCCTAAATGCGGCGCAGGATAGACTGTCTAACGATTACACTGAACAAATGCTACAACAAAAACCAATTTGGAATGCTTAAGACTCCTAATACACAAAGATATAGGTGGTTAGGTTAGGTAAGAATAGGTTAGGTTAGGTTACAAAATCAGCACGAAAAACGAAGACATGAAAATTTTTACAAATGGAATAAAATTACGTAATTATGGAAACTAAAAATAACTGATTACAACTAGACTAGAAGTGGCCTAAATGCGGCGCAGGATGACTGTCTAACGATTACCCTGAACAAAATGCTGCAACAAAAACCAATTTGGAATGCTTAAGACTCCTAATACACAAAGATATAGGTGGTTAGGTTAGGTTAGGTTAGGTTAGGTTAGGTTAGGTTAGGTTAGGTTACAACATCAGCACGAAAAACGAAGACATGACAATTTTTACAAATGGAATAAAATTACGTTATTATGAAACTAAAATAACTGATTACAACTAGACTAGAAATGGCCTAAATGCGGCGCAAGGATGACTGTCTAACGATTACACTGAACAAATGCTACAACAAAAACCAATTTGGAATACTTAAGACTCTAATACACAAAGATATAGGTGGTTAGGTTAGAGTTAGGATAGGTTAGGTTAGGTTAGGTTAAGGTTACAAAATCCAGCACGAAAAACGAAGACATGAAAATTTTTACAAATGGAATAAAATTACGTAATTATGAACCTAAAAATAACTGATTACAACTAGACTAGAAATGGCTAAATGCGGCGCAGGATGACTGTCTAACGATTACACTGAACAAATGCTACAACAAAACCAATTTGGAATGCTTAAGACTCTAATACACAAAGATATATAGGTGGTTAGGTTAGGTAAGGATAGGTTAGGTTAGGTTAGGGTACGTTACAAAATCAGCACGAAAAACGAAGACATGAAAATTTTTACAAATGTAGTAAAATTACGTAATTATGGAAACTAAAAATAACTGATTACAACTAGATTCAGAAATGGCCTAAATGCGGCGCAGGATGACTGTCTAACGATTACACTGGAACAAATGCTACAACAAAAACCAATTTGGAATGCTTAAGACTCCTAATACACAAAGATATAGGTGGTTAGGTTAGGTAAGAATAGGTTAGGTTAGGTAAGAATAGGTTAGGTTAGGTTACAAAATCAGCACGAAAAACGAAGACATGAAAATTTTATAAATGGAATAAAATTACGTAATTATGAACCTAAAAATAACTGATTAGAACTATACTAGAAATGGCCTAAATGCGGCGCAGGATGACTGTCTAACGATTACACTGAACAAATGCTACAACAAAAACCAATTTAGATGTAAGACTCTAATACACAAAGATATAGGTGGTTAGGTTAGGTTAGGTTAGGTTAGGTTACAAAATCAGCACGAAAAACGAAGACATGAAAATTTTTACAAATGTAGTAAAATTACGTAATTATGAAACTAAAAATAACTGATTACAACTAAGACTAGAAATGGCCTAAATGCGGCGCAGGATGACTGTCTAACGATTACAATGAACAAATGCTACAACAAAAACCAATTTGGAATGCTTAAGACTCTAGTACACACAAAGATATAGGTGGTTAGGTTAGGTTAGGATAGGTTAGGTTAGGTTAGGTTGGGTTACAAAATCAGCACGAAAAAACGAGACATGAAAATTTTTACAAATGGAATAAAATTACGTAATTATGAAACTAAAAATAACTGATTACAACTAGACTAGAAATATGGCTAAATGCGGCGCAGGATGACTGTCTAACGATTACAATGAACAAATGCTACAACAAAAACCAATTTGGAATGCTTAAGACTCTAATGCACAAAGATATAGGTGGTTAGGTTAGGTAAGAATAGGTTAGGTTAGGTTACAAAATCAGCACGAAAAACGAAGACATGAAAATTTTTAGAAATGTAATAAAATTACGTAATTATGAAACTAAAAATAACTGATTACAACTAGACTAGAAATGGCCTAAATGCGGCGCAGGATGACTGTCTAACGATTACAATGAACAAATGCTACAACAAAAAACCAATTTGGAATGCTTAAGACTCTAGTACACAAAGATATAGGTGGTTAGGGTTAGGTTAGGATAGGTTAGGTTAGGTTAGGTTAGGTTACTAAATCAGCACGAAAAACGAAACCATGAAAATTTTACCAATGGAATAAAATTACGTAATTATGAAACTAAAAATAACTGATTACAACTAGATTCAGAAATGGCCTAAATGCGGCGCAGGATGACTGTCTAACGATTACATTGAACAAATGCTACAACAAAAACCAATTTGAATGCTTAAGACTCTAGTACACAAAGATATAGGTGGTTAGGTTAGGTAAGGATAGGTTAGGTTAGGTTAGGTTAGGTTACTAAATCAGCACGAAAAACGAAGACATGAAAATTTTTACAAATGGAATAAAATTACGTAATTATGAAACGAAAATAACTGATTACAACTAGACTAGAAATGGCCTTAATGCGGCGCAGGATGACTGTCTAACGATTACGTTGAACAAATGCTACAACAAAAACCAATTTGAATGCTTAAGACTCCTAATACACAAGATATAGGTGGTTAGGCTAGGTTAGGTTAGGTTAGGTTAAGGTTACAAAATCAGCACGAAAACGAAGACATGAAAATTTTTACAAATGGAATAAAATTACGTAATTATGAAACTAAAAATAACTGATTACAACTAGATTCAGAAATGGCCTAAATGCGGCGCAGGATGACTGTCTAATGATTACACTGAACAAATGCTACAACAAAAACCAATTTGGAATGCTTAAGACTCTAATACACAAAGATATATGTGGTTAGGGTTAGGTTAGGTAAGAATAGGTTAGGTTAGGTTACAAAATCAGCACGAAAACAGAAGACATGAAAATTTTTACAAATGGAATAAAATTACGTTATTATGAAACTAAAAATAACTGATTACAACTAGACTAGAAATGGCCTTAATGCGGCGCAGGATGACTGTCTAACGATTACACCTAACAAATGCTACAACAAAAACCAATTTGGAATGCTTAAGACTCTAATACACAAAGATATAGGTGGTTAGGTTAGGTTAGGTAAGAATAGGTTAGGTTAGGTAAGAATAGGTTAGGTTAGGTTACAAAATCAGCACGAAAACGAAGACATGAAAATTTTTACAAATGTAGTAAAATTACGTTATTATGAAACTAAAAATAACTGATTACAACTAGATTCAGAAATGGCCTAAATGCGGCGCAGGATGACTGTCTAATGATTACACTGAACAAATGCTACAACAAAAAACCAATTTGGAATGCTTAAGACTCTAATACACAAAGATATATGTGGTTAGGGTTAGGTTAGGTAAGAATAGGTTAGGTTAGGTTACAAAATCAGCACGAAAAACGAAGACATGAAAATTTTTACAAATGTAGTAAAATTACGTTATTATGAAACTAAAAATAACTGATTACAACTAGACTAGAAATGGCCTAAATGCGGCGCAGGATGACTGTCTAACGATTACACCTAACAAATGCTACAACAAAAAACCAATTTGGAATGCTTAAGACTCTAATACACAAAGATATAGGTGGTTAGGGTTAGGTAAGGATAGGTTAGGTTAGGTTAGGTTAGGTTACAAAATCAGCACGAAAAACGAAGACATGAAAATTTTTACAAATGTAGTAAAATTACGTAATTATGAAACTAAAAATAACTGATTACAACTAGACTAGAAATGGCCTTAATGCGGCGCAGGATGACTGTCTAATGATTACACTGAACAAATGCTACAACAAAAAACCAATTTGGAATGCTAAAGACTCTAATACACAAAGATATATGTGGTTAGGGTTAGGTTAGGTAAGAATACGTTAGGTTAGGTTAGGTTACAAAATCAGCACGAAAAACGAAGACATGAAAATTTTTACAAATGTAGTAAAATTACGTTATTATGAAACTAAAAATAACTGATTACAACTAGACTAGAAATGGCCTAAATGCGGCGCAGGATGACTGTCTAACGATTACACTGAACAAATGCTACAACAAAAAACCAATTTGGAATGCTTAAGACTCTAGTACACAAAGATATAGGTGGTTAGGGTTAGGTTAGGATAGGTTAGGTTAGGTTAGGTTAGTTTACTAAATCAGCACGAAAAACGAAGACATGAAAATTTTTACAAATGGAGTAAAGTTACGTTATTATGAAACTAAAAATAACTGATTACAACTAGACTAGAAATGGCCTAAATGCGGCGCAGGATGACTGTCTAACGATTACACTGAACAAATGCTACAACAAAAAACCAATTTGGAATGCTAAAGACTCTAATACAAAGATATATGTGGTTAGGGTTAGGTTAGGTAAGAATAGGTTAGGTTAGGTTAGGTTAGGTTACAAAATCAGCACGAAAAACGAAGACATGAAAATTTTACAAATGGAATAAAATTACGCACTATGAAACTAAAAATAACTAATTACAACTAGACTAGGAAATGGCCTAAATGCGGCGCAGGATGACTGTCTAACGATTACACCTAACAAATGCTACAACAAAAACCAATTTGGAATGCTTAAGACTCTAATACACAAAGATATATGGTTAGGGTTAGGTTAGGTAGGTTAGGGTTAGGTTAGGTTAGGTTACAAAATAAGCACGAAAAACGAAGACATGAAAATTTTACAAATGGAATAAAATTACGTAATTATGAAACTAAAAATAACTGATTACAACTAGACTAGAAATGGCTAAATGCGGCGCAGGATGACTGTCTAACGATTACACTGAACAAATGCTATAACAAAAACCAATTTGGAATGCTTAAGACTCTAATACACAAAGATATAGGTGGTTAGGTTAGGTTAGGTAAGGTTAGGTTAGGTTAGGTTAGTTAGGTTAGGTTACAAAATCAGCACGAAAAACAGAGACATGAAAATTTTACAAATGGAATAAAATTACGTAATTATGAAACTAAAACTAACTGATTACAACTAGATTCAGAAATGGCCTAAATGCGGCGCAGGATGACTGTCTAACGATTACCCTGAACAAATGCTACAACAAAAACCAATTTGAATGCTTAAGACTCCTAATACACAAAGATATAGGTGGTTAGGTTAGGTTAGGATAGGTTAGAGTTAGGTTAGGTTGGGTTACAAAATCAGCACGAAAAACGAAGACATGAAAATTTTTACAAATGGAATAAAATTACGTAATTATGAAACCAAAAATAACTGATTACAACCAGACTAGAAATGGCTAAATGCGGCGCAGGATGACTGTCTAATGATTACACTGAACAAATGCTATAACAAAACCAATTTGGAATGCTTAAGACTCTAATACACAAAGATATATGTGGTTAGGTTAGGTAAGGTTAGGTTAGGTTACAAAATCCAGCACGAAAAACAGAAGACATGAAAATTTTTACAAATGGAATAAAATTACGTAATTATGAAACTAAAATAACTGATTACAACTAGACTAGAAATGGCCTAAATGCGGCACCCAGGATGACTGTCTAACGATTACACTGAACAAATGCTACAACAAAAACCAATTTGGAATGCTTAAGACTCTAGTACACAAAGATATAGGTGGTTAGGTTAGGTTAGGATAGGTTAGGTTAGAGTTAGGTTAGGTTACAAATCCTTTGAAAAACAGGAACATGAAAATTTTACAAATGGAATAAAATTACGTAATTATGGAAACTAAAATAACTGATTACAACTAGACTAGAAATGGCCTAAATGCGGCGCAGGATGACTGTCTAACAGTTACACCTAACAAATGCTACAACAAAAACCAATTTGGAATGCTTAAGACTCCTAATACACAAAGATATATGTGGTTAGGTTAGGTTAGGTAAGAATAGGTTAGGTTAGGTTAGGTTACAAAATCAGCACGAAAAACGAAGACATGAAAATTTTTACAAATGTAGTAAAATTACGTAATTATGAAACTAAAAATAACTGATTACAACTAGACTAGAAATGGCCTTAATGCGGCGCAGGATGACTGTCTAATGATTACACTGAACAAATGCTACAACAAAAAACCAATTTGGAATGCTAAAGACTCTAATACACAAAGATATATGTGGTTAGGTTAGGTTAGGTAAGAATAGGTTAGGTTAGAGTTAGGTTACAAAATCCAGCACGAAAAACAGAGACATGAAAATTTTTACAAATGTAGTAAAATTACGTTATTATGAAACTAAAATAACTGATTACAACTAGACTAGAAATGGCCTAAATGCGGCGCAGGATGACTGTCTAACGATTACACTGAACAAATGCTACAACAAAAACCAATTTGGAATGCTTAAGACTCTAGTACACAAAGATATAGGTGGTTAGGTTAGGTTAGGATAGAGTTAGGTTAGAGTTAGGTTAGGTTACTAAATCAGCACGAAAAACGAAGACATGAAAATTTTTACAAATGGAATAAAATTACGTTATTATGAAACTAAAATAACTGATTACAACTAGACTAGAAATGGCTAAATGCGGCACCCAGGATGACTGTCTAACGATTACATTGAACAAATGCTACAACAAAAACCAATTTGGAATGCTAAAGACTCTAATACACAAAGATATATGTGGTTAGGGTTAGGTTAGGATAGGTTAGGTTAGGTAAGAATAGGTTAGGTTAGGTTAGGTTACAAAATCAGCACGAAAAGCAGAAGACATGAAAATTTTTACAAATGGAATAAAATTACGTTATTATGAAACTAAAAATAACTGATTACAACTAGACTAGAAATGGCCTAAATGCGGCGCAGGATGACTGTCTAACGATTACACTGAACAAATGCTACAACAAAAAACCAATTTGGAATGCTAAAGACTCTAATACACAAAGATATATAGGTGGTTAGGTTAAGGTTAGGTTAGGTTAGGTAAGAATAGGTTAGGTTAGGTTAGGTTACAAAATCAGCACGAAAAACGAAGACATGAAAATTTTTACAAATGGAATAAAATGACGTAATTATGAAACTATAAATAACTGATTACAACTAGACTAGAAATGGCCTAAATGCGGCTGGGATGACTGTCCTAACGATTACACCTAACAAATGCTACAACAAAAACCAATTTGGAATGCTTAAGACTCTAATACACAAAGATATAGGTGGTTAGGGTTAGGTTAGGTAAGAATAGGTTAGAGTTAGGTTAGGTTACAAAATAAGCACGAAAAACGAAGACATGAAAATTTTTACAAAATGGAGTAAAATTACGTAATTATAAAACTAAAATAACTGATTACAACTAGACTAGAAATGGCCTAAATGCGGCTGGGATGACTGTCTAATGATTACACTGAACAAATGCTACAACAAAAACCAATTTGGAATGCTTAAGACTCTAATACACAAAGATATAGGTGGTTAGGGTTAGGATTAGGTTAGGTTAGAGTTAGGTTAGGTTACAAAATCAGCACGAAAAGCAGAAGACATGAAAATTTTTACAAATGGAATAAAATTACGTTATTATGAAACTAAAATAACTGATTACAACTAGACTAGAAATGGCCTAAATGCGGCGCAGGATGACTGTCCTAACGATTACACTGAACAAATGCTGCAACAAAAACCAATTTGGAATGCTTAAGACTCTAATACACAAAGATATAGGTGGTTAGGGTTAGGTAAGGATAGGTTAGAGTTAGGTTAGGGTACGTTACAAAATCCAGCACGAAAAACGAAGACATGAAAATTTTTACAAATGGAATAAAATTACGTAATTATGAAACTAAAAATAACTGATTACAACTAGACTAGAAATAAGCTAAATGCAGCGCAGGATGACTGTCTAACGATTACCCTGAACAAATGCTACAACAAAAACCAATTTGGAATGCTTAAGACTCTAATACACACAAAGATATAGGTGGTTAGGGTTAGGTAAGGATAGGTTAGAGTTAGGTTAGGTTAGGTTACAAAATCCAGCACGAAAAACGAGACATGAAAATTTTTACAAATGGAATAAAATTACGTAATTATGGAAACTAAAATAACTGATTACAACTAGACTAGAAATGGCCTAAATGCGGCGCAGGATGACTGTCTAACGATTACACTGAACAAATGCTACAACAAAAACCAATTTGGAATGCTTAAGACTCCTAATACACAAAGATATAGGTGGTTAGGGTTAGGTAAGGATAGGTTAGGTTAGAGTTAGGTTAGGGTACGTTACAAAATCAGCACGAAAAACGAAGACATGAAAATTTTTACAAATGGAATAAAATTACGTAATTATGAAACTAAAAATAACTGATTACAACTAGACTAGAAATGGCCTAAATGCGGCGCAGGATGACTGTCTAACGATTACACTGAACAAATGCTACAACAAAAAACCAATTTGGAATGCTTAAGACTCTAATACACAAAGATATAGGTGGTTAGGGTTAGGTAAGGATAGGTTAGGTAAGGTTAGGGTACGTTACAAAATCAGCACGAAAAACGCAGACATGAAACTTTTTACAAATGGAATAAAATTACGTTATTATGAAACTAAAAATAACTGATTACAACTAGACTAGAAATGGCCTAAATGCGGCGCAGGATGACTGTCTAACGATTACACTGAACAAAGCTACAACAAAAAAACCAATTTGGAATGCTTAAGACTCTAGTACACAAAGATATAGGTGGTTAGGTTAAGGTTAGGTTAGGTTAAGAGTTAGGTTAGGATAGGTTAGGTTAGGTTACACAAAATCAGCACGAAAAACGAAGACATGAAAATTTTTACAAATGGAGTAAAATTACGTTATTATGGAAACTAAAAATAACTGATTACAACTAGACTAGAAATGGCCTAAATGCAGCGCAGGATGACTGTCTAATGATTACACTGAACAAATGCTACAACAAAAACCAATTTGGAATGCTAAAGACTCTAATACACAAGATATAGGTGGTTAGGTTAGGTTAGAGTAAGAATAGGTTAGAGTTAGGATTAGGTTAGGTTACAAAATCCAGCACGAAAAACGTAGACATGAAAATTTTTACAAATGGAATAAAATTACGTAATTATGAAACTAAAAATAACTGATTACAACTAGACTAGAAATGGCCTAAATGCGGCGCAGGATAGACTGTCTAACGATTACACCTAACAAATGCTACAACAAAAACCAATTTGGAATGCTTAAGACTCTAATACACAAAGATATAGGTGGTTAGGTTAGGTTAGGTTAGGATTAGGTTAGGTTAGGATAGAGTTAGGTTACAAAATAAGCACGAAAAACGAAGACATGAAAATTTTTACAAATGGAATAAAATTACGTAATTATGAAACTAAAAATAACTGATTACAACTAGACTAGAAATGGCTAAATGCGGCGCAGGATGACTGTCTAACGTTACACTGAACAAATGCTACAACAAAAACCAATTTGGAATGCTTAAGACTCCTAATACACAAAGATATAGGTGGTTAGGTTAGGTAAGGATAGGTTAGAGTTAGGTTAGGGTACGTTACAAAATCAGCACGAAAAACGAAGACATGAAAATTTTTTACATATGGAATAAAATTACGTAATTATGAAACTAAAAATAACTGATTACAACTAGATTCAGAAATGGCCTAAATGCGGCGCAGGATGACTGTCTAACGATTACACTGAACAAATGCTACAACAAAAACCAATTTGGAATGCTTAAGACTCTAATACACAAAGATATAGGTGGTTAGGGTTAGGTTAGGATAGGTTAGGTTAAGGTTAGGTTAGGGTACGTTACAAAATCAGCACGAAAAACAGAAGACATGAAAATTTTTACAAATGTAGTAAAATTACGTAATTATGAAACTAAAAATAACTGATTACAACTAGACTAGAAATGGCCTTAATGCGGCGCAGGATGACTGTCTAATGATTACACTGAACAAATGCTACAACAAAAAACCAATTTGGAATGCTAAAGACTCTAATACACAAAGATATATGTGGTTAGGGTTAGGTTAGGTAAGAATACGTTAGGTTAGGTTAGGTTACAAAATCAGCACGAAAAACGAAGACATGAAAATTTTTACAAATGTAGTAAAATTACGTTATTATGAAACTAAAAATAACTGATTACAACTAGACTAGAAATGGCCTAAATGCGGCGCAGGATGACTGTCTAACGATTACACTGAACAAATGCTACAACAAAAAACCAATTTGGAATGCTAAAGACTCTAATACACAAAGATATAGGTGGTTAGGTTAGGTTAGGTAAGAATAGGTTAGGTTAGGTTAGGTAAGGTTAGGTTACAAAATAAGCACGAAAAACGTAGACATGAAAATTTTTACAAATGGAATAAAATTACGTAATTATGGAAACTAAAAATAACTGATTACAACTAGACTAGAAATGGCCTAAATGCGGCTGGGATGACTGTCTAACGATTACACCTAACAAATGCTACAACAAAAACCAATTTGAATGCTTAAGACTCTAGTACACAAGATATAGGTGGTTAGGTTAGGTTAAGGTTAGGTTAGGTTAAGGTTAGGTTAGGTAAGGTTAGGTTACAAAATCAGCACGAAAAGCAAAGACATGAAAATTTTTACAAATGGAATAAAATTACGTTATTATGAAACTAAAAATAGCAGTTACAACTAGACTAGAAATGGCCTAAATGCGGCAGGATGACTGTCCTAACGATTACACTGAACAAATGCTACAACAAAAACCAATTTGGAATGCTAAAGACTCTAATACACAAAGATATATGTGGTTAGGTTAGGTTAGGTAAGAATAGGTTAGAGTTAGGTTAGGTAAGAATAGGTTAGGTTAGAGTTAGGTTACAAAATAAGCACGAAAAACGTAGACATGAAAATTTTTACAAATGGAATAAAATTACGTTATTATGAAACTAAAAATAACTGATTACAACTAGACTAGAAATGGCTAAATGCGGCGCAGGATAGACTGTCTAACGATTACACTGAACAAATGCTACAACAAAAACCAATTTGGAATGCTTAAGACTCTAATACACAAAGATATAGGTGGTTAGGTTAGGTTAAGGTTAGGTTAGGTTAGAGTTAGGTTAGGTTAAGGTTAGGTTAGGTTAGGTAAGGTTAGGTTAGGTTAGGATAGGTTAGGTTAGAGTTAGGTTAGGTTAAGGTTAGGTTAGGTAAGAATAGGTTAGGTTAGGTTAAGGTTAGGTTAGGTTAGGTTAGGTTAGGTTAGAGTTAGGTTAGGTTAGGTAAGGTTAGGTTAGGTTAGGATAGAGTTAGGTTAGGTTAGGGTACGTTACAAAATCAGCACGAAAAACGAAGACATGAAAATTTTTACAAATGGAATAAAATTACGTTATTATGAAACTAAAAATAACTGATTACAACTAGACTAGAAATGGCTAAATGCGGCGCAGGATGACTGTCTAACGATTACACCTAACAAATGCTACAACAAAAACCAATTTGGAATGCTTAAGACTCTAGTACACAAGATATAGGTGGTTAGGTTAGGTAAGGATAGGTTAGGTTAGGATAGAGTTAGGTTAGGTTAGGTTAGGTAAGGTTAGGTTAGGTAAGGTTAGGTTACAAAATCCAGCACGAAAAACGAAGACATGAAAATTTTTACAAATGTAGTAAAATTACGTTATTATGAAACTAAAAATAACTGATTACAACTAGATTCAGAAATGGCCTAAATGCGGCGCAGGATAGACTGTCTAACGATTACACTGAACAAATGCTACAACAAAAACCAATTTGGAATGCTTAAGACTCTAGTACACAAAGATATGGGTGGTTAGGGTTAGAGTTAGGTTAGGTAAGAATAGGTTAGAGTTAGGTTAGGTTAGAGTTAGGTTAGGTTAGGTAAGGTTAGGTTAGGATAGGTTAGGTTAGGATAGAGTTAGGTTAGGTTACAAAATCAGCACGAAAAACGAAGACATGAAAATTTTTACAAATGTAGTAAAATTACGTTATTATGAAACTAAAAATAACTGATTACAACTAGATTCAGAAATGGCCTAAATGCGGCTGGGATGACTGTCTAACGATTACACCTAACAAATGCTACAACAAAAACCAATTTGGAATGCTTAAGACTCTAGTACACAAAGATATAGGTGGTTAGGTTAGGTTACAAAATCCAGCACGAAAAACGTAGACATGAAAATTTTTACAAATGGAATAAAATTACGTAATTATGAAACTAAAAATAACTGATTACAACTAGACTAGAAATGGCCTAAATGCAGCGCAGGATGACTGTCTAATGATTACACTGAACAAATGCTACAACAAAAACCAATTTGGAATGCTTAAGACTCCTAATACACAAAGATATAGGTGGTTAGGTTAGGTTAGGATAGGTTAGAGTTAGGTTAGGTTAGGATAGAGTTAGGTTACAAAATCAGCACGAAAAGCAAAGAGACATGAAAATTTTTACAAATGGAATAAAATTACGTAATTATGAAACTAAAATAACTGATTACAACTAGACTAGAAATGGCCTAAATGCAGCAGGATGACTGTCTAACGATTACACTGAACAAATGCTACAACAAAACCAATTTGGAATGCTTAAGACTCTAATACACAAAGATATAGGTGGTTAGGTTAGGTTAGGTTAGGTTAGGTTACTAAATCAGCACGAAAAACGAAGACATGAAAATTTTTACAAATGGAGTAAAATTACGTTATTATGAAACTAAAAATAACTGATTACAACTAGACTAGAAATGGCCTAAATGCGGCGCAGGATGACTGTCTAACGATTACACTGAACAAATGCTACAACAAAAAACCAATTTGGAATGCTAAAGACTCTAATACACAAAGATATATGTGGTTAGGGTTAGGTTAGGTAAGAATAGGTTAGGTTAGGTTAGGTTACAAAATCAGCACGAAAAACGTAGACATGAAAATTTTTACAAATGGAATAAAATTACGTAATTATGAAACTAAAAATAACTGATTACAACTAGACTAGAAATGGCCTAAATGCGGCGCAGGATGACTGTCTAACGATTACACCTAACAAATGCTACAACAAAAAACCAATTTGGAATGCTTAAGACTCCTAATACACAAGATATATAGGTGGTTAGGGTTAGGTTAGGATTAGGTTAGGTTACACAAAATCCAGCACGAAAAACGAAGACATGAAAATTTTTTTCAAATGGAATAAAATTACGTAATTATGGAAACTAAAATAACTGATTACAACTAGACTAGAAATGGCCTAAATGCGGCAGGATGACTGTCTAACGATTACACTGAACAAATGCTACAACAAAAAACCAATTTGGAATGCTTAAGACTCTAATACACAAAGATATAGGTGGTTAGGGTTAGAGTTAGGATAGGTTAGAGTTAGGTTACAAAATCAGCACGAAAAACGAAGACATGAAATTTTTTACAAATGGAATAAAATTACGTAATTATGAAACTAAAACTAACTGATTACAACTAGACTAGAAATGGCCTAAATGCGGCGCAGGATGACTGTCTAACGATTACACTGAACAAATGCTACAACAAAAAACCAATTTGGAATGCTTAAGACTCTAATACACAAAGATATAGGTGGTTAGGGTTAGGTAAGGATAGGTTAGGTTAGGTTAGGGTACGTTACAAAATCAGCACGAAAAACGAAGACATGAAAATTTTTCAAATGGAATAAAATTACGTAATTATGAAACTAAAAATAACTGATTACAACTAGACTAGAAATGGCCTAAATGCGGCGCAGGATAGACTGTCTAACGATTACACTGAACAAACTGAACAAATGCTACAACAAAAAACCCAATTTGGAATGCTTAAGACTCTAATACACAAACATATAGGTGGTTAGGGTTAGGTTAGGATAAGTTAGGATAGGTTAGGTTACTAAATCAGCACGAAAAACGAAGACATGAAAATTTTTACAAATGGAATAAACTTACGTAATTATGGAAACTAAAAATAACTGATTACAACTAGATTCAGAAATGGCCTAAATGCAGCGCAGGATGACTGTCTAACGATTACACTGAACAAATGCTACAACAAAAACCAATTTGAATGCTTAAGACTCTAATACACAAACATATAGGTGGTTAGGGTTAGGTTAGGATAGAGTTAGAGTTAGGTTAGGTTAGGTTAGGTTACTAAATCAGCACGAAAAACGAAGACATGAAAATTTTTACAAATGGAATAAACTTACGTAATTATGAAACTAAAACTAACTGATTACAACTAGACTGAAATGGCCTAAATGCGGCGCAGGATGACATACAACAACGATTACCCTGAACAAATGCTACAACAAAAAACCAATTTGGAATGCTTAAGACTCTAATGCACAAAGATATAGGTGGTTAGGGTTAAGGTTAGGATAGAGTTAGAGTTAGGTTAGGTTAGGTTTCAACATCAGCACGAAAAAACGAGACATGAAAATTTTTTCAAATGGAATAAAATTACGTAATTATGAAACTAAAAATAACTGATTACAACTAGACTAGAAATGGCTAAATGCGGCGCAGGATAGACTGTCTAACGTTACACTGAACAAATGCTACAACAAAAACCAATTTGGAATGCTTAAGACTCTAATACACAAAGATATAGGTGGTTAGGGTTAGGTAAGGTTAGGTTACAAAATCAGCACGAAAAACAGAGACATGAAAATTTTCAAATGGAATAAAATTACGTAATTATGGAAACTAAAAATAACTGATTACAACTAGACTAGAAATGGCCTAAATGCGGCGCAGGATGACTGTCTAACGATTACACCTAACAAATGCTACAACAAAAACCAATTTGGAATGCTTAAGACTCTAATACACAAAGATATATGTGGTTAGGGTTAGAGTTAGAGTTAGGTTAGAGTTAGGATAGGTTAGGTTACAACATCAGCACGAAAAACGAAGACATGAAAATTTTTACAAATGGAATAAACTTACGTAATTATGGAAACTAAAAATAACTGATTACAACTAGACTGAAATGGCCTAAATGCAGCAGGATGACTGTCTAACGATTACCCTGAACAAATGCTACAACAAAAACCAATTTGGAATGCTTAAGACTCTAGTACACAAAGATATAGGTGGTTAGGTTAGGTTAGAGTTAGGATAGGTTAGGTTAGGATAGGTTAGGTTAGGATAGGTTAGAGTTAGGTTAGGTTAGGTTAAGGTTAGGTTAGGTTAGAGTTAGGTTAGGTTAGAGTTAGGATAGGTTAGGTTAAGGTTAGGTTAGGTTAAGGTTAGGTTAGGTTACTAAATCAGCACGAAAAACAGAGACATGAAAATTTTCAAATGGAATAAACTTACGTAATTATGAAACTAAAAATAACTGATTACAACTAGACTGAAATGGCCTAAATGCGGCTGGGATGACTGTCTAACGATTACCCTGAACAAATGCTACAACAAAAACCAATTTGGAATGCTTGAACTCTAATACACAAACATAT